>MCJB01045981.1:6313-100155 GCA_002018475.1 Nicotiana obtusifolia
TTTTTTTTTTTTTTTTGGAACAGGCAGGAACTTCCATTCTGGTTAACGAGATGCATATTGACCGTGAGCCACGACAGATAATAGCTCAACCAAACTTCAATAACTCGCCCCAACTCATCTTGCAATCCACACTTGTCTTGCAAAAAATTATAGAAATGACACTTTTTGTGGTGGTCCGCTTGCTTTATGCGTAGAACTTCAAGGTCAAAAGTTAAAAGTGTTGCCCCTGGAACAAGGGCGAGGTAATATTTGTTAAACTTGAAGTTCTTCTCACGAGGCAAGTAAGGACAAAAATTCAAGACCATCCACTTTAAGGATTATTTGTGTACTTCACCCATTTAAAAAGCTATTATTATTTAGCCACTATTTGATGCGAAAAAAATATTTGAACAAAAATATCCCTAGCTAAAACACGAAAAATTTCAAGAACATCTATTAGACTTTGAACATTTATAAGTTCAAACTCTAGAAATAATTTCCGAAGTTTCGTGCAACTCCAATACAGTATGTTGGAGTTTGGAACTTATAAGAGTGAAACTTCAGCGGCATATGGTGCTAGACTTTAGAACCTTGAAAAAAGGACCCTTCTCTGTAAGTACACTCTACTGTCCCAATATAAAAGATCGACTTTTGAAACTTTTAAGGTAAAAGTCCAGTACCTTATACTGGAGTTGGGTAAAACTTTTAAAGCTAGTTCTGAAAATGAAGACTACAGTCGCCTCTAAAGCAATTTGTACGTCTTTGAGCACTACATAAAGAAAGAGCATCACGTGCTGATTAACGGGCATCGTTTTCTTGTTGTTTCTTCGGGCAACGAAAGAGAGAAAATAAGGAAAATAGTTCAGTAGCAGGAAGAACAAAGCCGACAACATTCATCATTCTTGGGATTTGAAATTCAAACAAATTTTCATATTTAGATTGTGAAAGTGTGAACCCGATGAATAATTGTTAGGTTTGAATCTCATGAGTTATTGTTGGGGTTTAAATTTATAAAGCTTTGAATCTATGAATCATTGCCAGGGTTTGAATTCGAGATATTATATTGGGTTTCCATTTGTAAAATCTTCAAATTCTGCATCGACAGGAGTTGTTCCATATTTTACTTTGGGGCAAAAACATCAATTTAGTCGAATTAGTAACTATTTTGCTACGTAATACATTTGGAAAGCTGGCAAAAACTCTAATATTCGATCCAAAAAATGATGAGCCTAACTAACGTTTTCCTTTTAAAATTTGGGCGAGTGGGGCTATCAACTGCTTAGCCATCTCTCCGAAAGGTTATTTTTATTTTATTTCTCCGAATAAACATGGCCATAGGGATGGACACCCACACTATTTGTAGAAAGATTCCAGGTACAAATCTATGAGTTAATCTTTTAATCTGTATATAAATATATGATCTAGGATGCCCATTTGTGAAATAAAAAAAAACATTTGAATATTTAGGCACTATTTAAAATATAATTGAGATTATTACTTTTTGGTGCATAAATATAATTTGAATAACAATTAAAATATGAAAAAGCTTCAGCATAATGTGCTAGAATTCGAAACTTTTACAAGTGAATCTCCAATAGACTCTTAAAATTTTTCATGGAGTTTTAAATTGTTAGAGTTCAAAAAGCTGGAGTTTGAACTGTGGCTGTTCAAACTCCATAAAAGTATGGTGGAGTTTGAACAGATCAAGCTACAATATTTATTAATGGAGTTTTCTATTGCCACATTTCAAGATAAAAAGATAAAAGGGAGAAATTTTTTTGTTTACAAAGCCGTTAGTTTTATGTTTAAGAGTGCTTTTTGAACAAACGATTCAACGATGATTTTCTTAAATATTTGCCACTAGTAAATCTGTAAGCAATGGAGCTAAGCAGTGTCTCGCTTAGTCGCTCGTTAACTGGGGTTTTTCCCTTTTGCTATTTGTCTTCAATTTTCCGTGATTAGTTTATGGGTTCTTATTCAATTGATTATAAAGTGACTAAATTTGAGATCGCGAAATTTTAATCAGGGATCTAAACGGTGGCTATTCACTCATTCTTCCCTATTTTTTTCTTCTAAGTAATATATTTTTATTTAGCATGTCATGAGTTCTTTGATTACCTAGAATTGTCCTCAGACACCAATTTGTGACGCTGACGTTGTTTCAAAGTTGAAGTTAAGTTGTTTGTCATATTTACAAATAAAGGAAGGACGATTAAGCGATGGAGTATATGCAAAGACCATAAGGATGTAGAAGTTGATAAACATTAAGTATTTAAAAGTCAAATGAATTTTATATGAATAGAAAATAGTTTATGTCTCGGAGTTAGGCCTAAACTTATAATGACTCAATCGGTCATTTAGAATTCTAGCATTTCATTCTATGATCGAGACCTTGAGTAGCCTTATTTAATATTTTATGACTTGCCCATATAGTTGATTTTGATTCCAAAAGGTTTGAGAGCGATTTGGAACACTTGGTCTATTTTAGAAGCATTAAGTTGCAAATGTTTACCAATGTTTGACTTTTGGGTGAACCATCTCAGAAATTGGTTTTTGAGGGTTCCAACAGGTTCGTATGATGATTTTTCAAGTGTGTGTATGTTTGAATTTTGTTTTGGATGTTCCTAAAAGGTTTTGACTCTATTTGTTGGAAGTTGACAATTTGAAAAATAAGAGAATTCTTATATTTGACCAATAGTTAATTTTGATGTTATTGGATTTCGATTGTCGTTCTGGGACTGAAGATAGGTTCGTGTTGTTGAATGGAACTTTATTTAAGTATAATCCGAAAGGTCTAAGTATGATCTGAACGCGTTCAGCGAAGTTGGAAGTTTGAAAGTTAAGAAACATGGTTTGATCTTTGATTCGTGGTTTCAAAGTTGTTAGTCGTGTTTTGAGCCTTTCAAAATTTTTGTATGAGGTATATACACTTGTTAGAATGATTAGATGGGGTCCGGGGCCTCGGTGAGTTTCTGGGTAGTTTCGAACTATTTCAGAGTGTTTTGCAGCAGCTGCTGGTTTCCTGATGCTCAGAAACGCATTGCGATCACGCTCATGAGCCACATCGTGTAGAAGAAATGGCCCAGAGAATTTGTTAACCATGATCGCTAGTGATGCTCTGTTATCGCGAAAGAGGATCTAAGCATTAATCACGATCCTGTTAGTGTAACTGCATTCGTGTAATCGAAAGAGGAGACCTGTCCGGTTGGCCAACGCGGTCACAAGGAACCTGCTGCGATCGCGTAAGAGGCTTGAACTATCATGCTTCCTGATTGCAAGAGCTATTTCAGGATCGCAAAAAAGGAGCCTGACAGTGATATTAAGTGCTGAAGTTAGGAATTTGTTTTTTTAATTCTGTTTTTGAAGCCCTAGCTCGGAGGAAAGACGATTTTGAAGAGATTTTCACCCCTAGTCCAAGTGGTAAGTAATCTTAACCTACTTTTGAATTATCATGATTATTTATGAATTTGAACTTATAAATCAAGGAATTTAAAGAGAAATGTGGGTTTTGGAGAAAAAACTTGAAAAAGTAATATTTTGATTTGATCATGATATTGAAGTCTGATTTGAGAATAAGTTATATATTTGGACTCGTAGTATTATGGACAATCTTAATCTTCGATTAATTTTGAATTCTGAGCGTGCGGGCCTTATGCTGACTTTTTATTGACTTTTATAAATTAAGTAAAGATTGATCTTTATGATACAAGGTTGATTCCTACATCTTACAATACCTTATGTCAACATCATTTGACTAGATACGAGTCGTTTGGTGGTAGATTTTAAAGGAAAAGGGGTTTTTGGGAAGATTAAAGTGTTTCGAGAAGAGGTAAGTCTCTTGTCTAGCCTTGTTAAGAGGGAATTTTCCTCAAAGGTGATTTATGTGCTATTAGTTGATTGCTTTAATAGCTATGTATATGTGAGGTGACAAGCGTATATGCGTGCGCTTGGGTTTTGACCATGTCCAGATATACTTAATCATATACTATGCCTTGTTTGAGTTATGTGAATTATTTACACACTTAATGAATACATGCCTAATCTTAATTATGATAGAAACTGTGCCTAGACCTACCGTAACGACCCGGCCAGTCGTTTTGAGAGTGCTAGCCCCGATCTCATATTTATTGCTCTCTCTGTCTCATTTTATGGTTACTTGACTTGCCGGAGTGCTTGGTGTCGGGTTCGCGAGAGTTTCGGAGTGGAATGGGACACGTCCCAAAATTGAAAGTTAAAGTCATAGGAGTTGACCATAGTTCGAATTGTGTGAAGGCGAATCTGGAATGGAGTTTTGATGATTCTAATAGCTCCGTACAGTGATTTTGGCCTTAGGAGTGTGTCCGAGTGTTTATTTGGAGGTCCGTAGGTCATTTCAGTATTAATTGGCGAAAATTGAAAAATTGGAAGATTTTGGAAGGTTTGACGGGGAATGGACTATTTGATATCGGGGTCGGATTCCAACTCCGGAAGTTGGAGTAGGTCCGTAATGTCAATTATGACTTGTGTACAAAATTTGAGGGCAATCGGACTTGATTTGATAGGGTTCGAAATTAGATGTGGAAGTTAGAAGCTCAAAAGGTCATTAGGCTTGAATCGATGCACAATTCGTGATTTTAGCGTTGTTTGATGTGATTTGAAGGCTCGACTAAGTTCGTATAATGTGTAGGACTTGTTGATATAATCGGTTGAGAATTTTGTGCTTCGCGAACGCGAGGCGCATTCCCCGTTCTCGAAGAAGGATAACAACTGGGCAAAATTTATGTTTCAAAAATCGAGGGTTCATCTCATTTTTCATATTTTGGACCTAGAGAGCTCGGGGGCGATTTTTTGAGGGTTCTTCAAGGAGATTATTGAGGTAAGTGATTCTAACCGGATTGGACTATATTTCATGAATCTATTACTAGTTTCATCATCTAATTAGGGATTTGAGTTGAAAATTTGGGAAAAAATGGTAAAAACATCCCAGACTAAATTTTTGAGTTTTGAAAGGTGATTTGAGGTCGAATTTGAGTAATTCTTGTATGGTTGGACTCATTATCAAATGGGTGTTCAGATTTTGTACTTTTGGTTGGGTTCCGAGACGTGGGTCCCAGTCGACTTTTTGGAGTGAGTTTTCAATTCTTTGCTAAAGTCGTAATTTCATTTTTTAAATTAGTTTCTTACAGTTATATTTATAGTATGAAATTTTTTTGGCTAGATTCGAGCCGATCGGAGTTGGAAAATCAAGAGAAAGGTCTTCCTATTGATTGATTAAGCGAGGTTTGAGGTAAGTGACTTGTCTAACCTTGTGTGGGGGAAATTCCTTTTAGGATTTGGTACTGCTATTGTAATTTGTAATACGTGAAGGTCGTGTACGCGAGGTGACGAGTGCGTACTCGGGCGAAATGTTGAAAATCCGATTTTTGCTAAGTAGTTTTCTTTTATTTTCTTAATTGAGTTATTCAAGCATGTGTAGTCATCATGTTTAGCCTAATTTCACATGTACACATGTCTTATCTCTTTTTGCAATTTGTACAACATGCTTAGTTGAATTAGCTGCTTCCTTGATTCTATATTCATCCTTTAACTGTAGGATTCTTTGCTTGTAATATCATTGTTTCATTGTTATGTGTTATTTTTTGTGATTATTGTTGAGATGACTATTTGTTTGTGGCACGAGGTTTCTGCCGTACGGATTGTTATTATGGCACAAGGTTTCTGCCGTACGGATTATTACTGTTTGCACGAGGATTCTGCTGTGTTGTTGTGAGATATTTACTTTTGGGACTATGATGCAGTACGTCGGGAGTGCCCATGTTGATCTTCCTTATTTGCTGTATTGTTGGTTGTACTTGGACTTACTGGGTACCGCAGTGGTGTACTCATACTACGCTTCTGCACATATTTTGTGCAAATCCGCCTCGATATTAGAGTGTTGTGCTGCTGCTTGGAGACCTCAAGGTACACCTGGCCGCGACCGCAGGCCTCAGAGTCCCCTTCTATCCCGTTCTTTCTTATTTCTTTACATTTTAATAGACAGTGACGTATATGATTGTTCGGTACTATATTTAGAGCTTGTGACTTATATCTCACCAGGTTTTGGGATTGTATGTATTGAATTTTGGTAGATTCTATTTATGAAACTGTTGGGATGTTCAAGTTTTAATCTCTTATTTAATGTTTCCGCATATTGATTAAGCTTACCTAGTCTTAGAGAATAGGCGCCACCATGATATCCTACGGTGGGAATTTGGAGTCGTGACAAAATTGGAACGAGAGCTCTAGGTTCATAAGTGTTATGAGTCACAAGCAAGTTTAGTAGATTCTCGCAGATCAGTATGTAGAAGTCTGTACTTATCTTCGGAAGGCTATGGAACTGTTAGAACAAGCTTCACTTCTTTGATTCCTTATCGTGCGAAATTTTGACTTCGGATTCTAAATTTCTGTCTTTATATTCTCTCAAGATGGTGAGGACACCTACATCTGGATCAGATGACCAGACACCCGCGCCCCCTGCTAGAGCCGCGAGAGGCCGGGTCTGGGGTAGAGGCCAAGAATATCCACATGGTGTAGCCAGAGCACCCCCACGAGTTGCTATGGAGGAGCCACCAGTAGCTCCAGTTGGGGGGCAGGCATTTGAGATGCCTGTTACTGCACCAGCCCTCCAGGAGACTCTCGCTCAGTTTCTGAGCATGTTCAGCACTTTGGCTCAGGCAGGTTGATACCACTTGCTCCTGCCACATCTCAGACCAGTGGAGGAGCATAGACTCCCGCCCCATTACCCTAGAGCAGTGGGTCCAGGTCGACTAGGTTCCAGAGGTCATACAGTGCAGCCGGTAGTCCCAGTTCAGCCCGAGGTTAGGGCAGCAGTTTCGGAGGAGAAGCAGCTCAGGCTCGAGAGGTACAAGAAGTACCACCCTCCTACTTTCAGTGGCTTGGAATTAGAGGATGCCCAGAGTTTTTTTAAGGAGTGCCATTGTATCCTCCGTACTATGGGTATTGCGGAGTCTAGTAGGGTTGCTTTCACTACGTTCCATCTTAGAGGAGCGGCCTATCAGTGGTGGCGAGCATATGAGTTGGGTAGTCCTGTCGAGGCATCTTCACTCACTTGGACTCGGTTCTCAGATATGTTCTTGAGGGAGTATTTTCCCCAGATTCTCAGAGATGCATGGCGCACAGAGTTTGAGCAGTTGCGCCAGGGTTCTATGACCTTGTCGGATTATGCGGTCCGGTTCAGTGATTTGGCTAGGCATGCACCAGCCTTGGTTGCTACAGTTCGAGAGCGGGTTCGTCGATTTATCGAGGGGCTCAACCCCAGTATCAAATTTAGCATGGCCCAAGAGTTGGAGATAGACATCGCATACCAGCAGGTAGTGGGGATTTCTAAGAGGTTTGAGGGTATGCTGACTCAGGAGAGAGAGGAGAGGGAGGCCAAGAAGTCTCGAGAGACTGGCACTTATAGTGGTACTCGTGCCCTAGTTGTATCTCGTCAGGGTAGGGGCTATGTGAGTCGCCCTATTCATTCATCACTTCTAGCCACCAGTGGTACTCCGGCCACTCTTAGGCTCCAGACTCCCTATTATGCAATGCACCGCCATTATCTAGTACACCTCCTGCACGGGGTGCTTTCAGTGGTCAGTCCAGCCGATCAGGCCCGAGCCAGCCACAACAGCCACATCCTCCGAGAGCTTATTTTGAATGCGGTGACACTCTTCATATGGTGAGGGATTGCCCCAGACTCAGGAGGGGTGCCCCTCCATAAACTACTCAAGCACTGCGTGCTCTACCGGGTCCTCAGGCTATGGTTACAGCACCGGCTACCACCCCACCTGCACATCTAGCTCGAGGTGGAGGTCGAGCAAGTAAAGGTCGCCCTAGAAGGGGAGGCCAAGCCAGATATTATGCCCTTCCTACTAGGACGGAGGCAGTTGCATTCGACTCTATCATCACATGTCTTGTTATGGTCTGTTATAGAGATGCATTAGTCTTATTTGATCCAGGCTCCACTTATTCCAATGTGTCATCTTATTTTGCTTTTTATTTGGGTGTACCCCGTGATTCTTTGAGTTCTCTTGTCTATATGTCGACGCCCATGGGAGATTCTATTGTTGTTGACCGTGTGTATCAGTTGTGTTTGGTTGTTCTTAGTGGTTTTGAGACCAGAGACGATTCATTGTTGCTTAGTATGGTCGAGCTCGATGTTATCTTGGGCATGGGCTGGTTGTCACCCTATCATGCTATTCTCGATTGTCACGCCAAGACGGTGACGTTAGCTATGCCAGGTCTACTGCAGCTAGAGTGGAAAGGTACTTTAGACTATGTTCCTAGTAGGGTTGTCTCATTTCTAAAGGCCCAGTGGATGGTTGAAAAGGGATGTGATACGTATCTGGCATATGTGAGGGATGTTAGTATTGATACTCCTACCGTTGAGTCTGTTCCGGTAGTGAGGGATCATCTAGATGTATTCCCGGCGGATCTTCCGAGCATGCCGCCCGACAGAGATATCGACTTTGGATTTGATTTGTTATCGGGCACTCAACCCATTTCTTTTCCACCCTATCGTATGGCCTCAGTAAAGTTGAAAGAGTTAAAAGAACAGTTGTAAGAGTTGCTCGATAAGGGCTTCATTCGGCCCAGTGTGTCACCTTGGGGTGGTCCAGTCCTATTTGTAAAGAAGAAGGACAGTTCTATGCGAATGTGTATTGATTATCGCCAATTGAACAAGGTTTTAGTGAGAACAGGTATCCATTGCCATATATTGATGACCTATTTGATCAGCTTCAAGGTGCCAGAGTGTTCTCTAAGATTGACTTGCATTCAGGCTATCATCAGTTGAAGATTCGGGAGCCAGATATCCCGAAGATTGCTTTTAGGACTCGGTATAGTCATTACAAGTTCCTTGTGATGTCTTTCGGGCTGACCAATGCCCCAGCAACATTCATGCACTTGATGAACAGTGTATTTTAGCCCTATCTTTACTCGTTCGTCATTGTGCTTATTGACGACATTCTAGTGTACTCCCAGAGCCAGGAGGATCATGAGCAGCACCTAAGGACCGTGCTTCAGACCTTGAGAGAAAAGAAGTAATATGCAAAATTTTTGAAGTGTGAATTCTTGCTAGATTTAGTGGCATTTTTGGGTAATGTAGTATCGAGTGAGGGGATCAAGGTAGATCCGAAGAAGATTGAAGTAGTGCAGAGTTGGCCTAGACCATCCTCAGCTATGGAGATCCGGAGTTTTCTTGGCTTGGCGGGGTATTACTGTTGATTTGTAGAGGGTTTCTCGACTATTGCAGCACTTATGACCAGGCTGACCCAAAAGGGTGCTCCATTCAGGTGGACCGAGGAGTGTGAGGAGAGCCTTCAAAAGCTCAAGACTGCTTTGACTACAGCCCTAGTGTTGGTATTGCCTACACGTTCGGGGTCTTATACGGGGTATTGTGATGCGTTGCGCATTGGTCTTGGGCCGGTGTTGATGCAGGATGGTAGGGTGATTGCCTACGCATCTAGATAGCTGAAGGTGCATGAGAAGAACTATCCTGTCCACGGCCTTAAGCTAGCAACTATTGTTCATGCCTTGAAGATTTGGCGGCACTATTTGTATGGTGTCCCTTGTGAGGTCTACACCGATCACCGGAGTCTACAACATCTGTTCAACCAGAAGGATCTTAACTTGCGGCAGCGGGGGTGATTGGAGTTTAAGGACTATGATATCACCATTCTCTATCATCCCGGGAAGGCCAACATGGTGACCGATGCCTTGAGTCGCAAGGCGGTGAGTTTAGCATATCTACCGGTAGCAGAGAGGCCTTTAGCCTTGGATGCTCATGCCTTGGCCAACCAGCTTGTTAGATTGCATGTTTCCGAGCCGAGTCGAGTTTTCACTTGTGTGGTTTCTCAGTCTTCCTTTTATGATCATATCAAAGAGCGTCAGTATGATGACCCAAATCTGCTTGTCCTTAAGGACACGGTTCAGCAAGCTGATGCCAAAGAGGTCACTATTGGAGATGACGGTGTATTACGGATATAGGACAGACTATGTGTGCCCAATATCGATGGTTTGCATGTGTTAATTCTCCAGGAGGCTCAGAGTTCGCGGTACTCTATTCATCCAGGTGCCGCGAAAATGTATCAGGACTTGAGGCAACATTATTGGTGGAGGCGGATGAAGAAGTATATGGTGGAGTGTGTATCTCGATTAAATTGTCAGCAGGTGAAGTTTGAGCATCAGCGGCCAGGTGGATTACTTCAGAAGTTAGAGATTCCAGAGGCAAATCACTATGGATTTTGTTGTTGGGCTCCCACGGACTCAGAGGAAGTTTGATGCAATTTGGGTGATTGTCGATAGATTGACTAAGTCTGTTCATTTCATTCCTGTGGTTACTACTTACTCTTTGGAGTAGTTGGCCCAGGTTTACATTCATGAGATTGTCAGGCTTCATGGCATGCTGGTATCTATCATCTCTGACTGGGGTACGCAGTTTACATCACGGTTCTGGAGAGCCTTGCAGCATGGATTGGGTACTCGGGTGGAGTTGAGTACAACATTTCACCCTCAGACGGATGGACAATCCGAGCGCACTATTCAGATATTGGAGGATATGTGTGTGCGTGATGGATTTTGGGGGTTCCTCAGATCAGTTCTAGCCGCTTACAGAGTTTTCCTACAACAATAGTTATCAATCGAGCATCCAGATGGCCCCCTGTATGAGGCTTTGTATGGCAGACAGTGCCGGTCTCTGGTGGGTTGGTTTGAGCCGGGTGAGGCTAAGCTATTGGGTACAGATTTGGTTCAAGATGCTTTGGAAAAGGTTAAATTGATTCAGGATCGACTTCGTACAGCGTAGTCCAGCAGAAGAGTTATGCGGATCGAAAGGCTCGCGATGTTGCATTCATGGTTGGGGAGCGGGTCTTGCTCCGCGTTTCTCCCATAAAAGGTGTTATGAGGTTCAGGAGGAAGGGCAAGTTGAGCCCTAGGTATATTGGTCCTTTTGAGATTCTTGAGAGGGTTGGAGAGGTGGCTTACAGACTTGCACTACCACCTAGTCTCTCTGCAGTTCATCTAGTGTTACATGTTTCCATGCTCCGGAAGTATCATGGCGATCTGCCTCATGTGTTAGACTTCAGCTCAGTCCAGTTGGACAATGATCGATCTTATGTTGAGGAGCCGGTGGCCATTTTGGACAAGCAGGTTCGGAAGTTGAGGTTGAAGAACATTGCTTCAGTGAAGGTTCAGTGGAGGGGTCAGCCAGTCGAGGAGGGGACTTGGGAGACTGAGCATGATATGTGTAGCCGTTATCCTCATATTTTCACCACTTCAGGTATGCCTCTATACTCGTCCGAGGACGAACGTTTGTTTTAAGAGGGGGAGGATGTAATGACCAGGCCGATCATTTTGAGAGTGCTAGCCCCGATCTCCTATTTATTGCTCCCTCTATCTCAATTTGTGATTACTTGACTTACCAGGGTGCTTGGTGTCGGGTTCAGGAGAGTTTCAGAGTGGAATGGGACACAGTCCCTAAATTGAAAGTTAAAGTCATAGGAGTTTACTATAGTTTGAATTGAGTGAAGGCGACTCCGGAATGGAGTTATTGACGGTTCTAATAGCTCCATATGGTGGTTTTGATCTTAGAAGCTGGACGTTTATTTGGAGGTCCGTAGGTCATTTCGGCGTTAATTGGCGAAAAATGGAAAATTGGAAGATTTTGGAAGGTTTGACCGGTAGTGGACTTTTTGATATTTTGGTTGGATTCTGATTCCAGAAGTTGGAGTAGGTTCATAATGTCAATTATGACTTGTGTGCAAAATTTGAGGAAAATCGAACTTGATTTGATAGGTTTCGGCATCGGATGTGGAAGTTAGAAGCTAAAAAGTTTATTAGGCTTGAATCGATGCACAATTCATGGTTTTAGCATTATTTGATGTGATTTGAAGGTTCGACTAACTTCGTATGATGTTTTAGGACTTGTTGGTATAATTGGTTGAGGTCCCAAGGACCTCGGGGGTGATTCAAACCACGTTCGGCACATTTCGGAACTTTGGATGGTTTCCTTCATCGCGTTCGTGAAGAGGAATCTGGCAGCTGATAATTTTGTGCTTCGCGAACGTGAGGCACATTCCGCGGATAACAACTAGACATAATTTAAGTTACAAAAAATCGAGGGTTCATCTCATTTTTCATATTTTGGACCTAGAGAGCTCAGTGTAAGGCGACTTTTCGAGGGTTCTTCAAGGAGATTGTTGGAGTAAGTGATTCTAACATGGATTGGACAATATTTCACGAATCTATTACTATTTCATCATTTAATTAGGGATTTGAGTTGGAAATTTGGAAAAAATGGTAAAAACTTCCGAGGCTAAATTTTTGAGTTTTGAAATGTGATTTGAGGTTGAATTTGAGTAATTTATGTATGGTTGGACTCGTTATCGAATGGATGTTCGGATTCCGGGACATGGTCCCGGATTTACTTTTTGTAGCGATTTTTCTATTCTTTGCTAAAATCCTAATTTCATTATTTAAATTAGTTTCTTACAGTTATATCTGTAGTATGAAATTATTTTGTCTAGATACGAGTGGATCGGAGTTGGAAAATCGAGGGAAAGGTCTTCTTATTGATTGATTGAGCGAGGTTCGAGGTAAGTGACTTGTTTAACCTTGTCTGGGGGAAATTCCTCTTAAGATTTGGTACTGTTATAGTAATTTTCAATACGTGAAGGATGTGTACGCGAGGTGACGAGTGCGTACTCGAGCGAAATGTTTAAAATGCGGTTTTTGCTAAGTAGTTTCCTTTTATTTCCTTAATTAAGTTATTCCGGCAAGTGTAGTCATCATGTTTAGCTTAATTTCACATGTCTACGTGTCTTATCTCTTATTTGCAATTTGGACAACATGCTTAGTTGAATTACTTGCTTCCGTATTCATCCTTTAACTGTAGGATTCTTTGTTTGTAATGTCATTATTTCATTGTTATGTGTTGGTTTTCGTGATTATTGTTGGGATGATTATTTGGTTGTGGCCCGAGGTTATTGCCGTGCGGATTGTTATTGTGGCACGAGGTTTCTACCGTGCGGATTGTTACTATTTGCACGAGATTTCTACCGTGCCGTTATGAGATATTTACTTTTGGGACTACGAGGCAGTACCTCAGGAGTGCCCCTATTGATATTCCTTATTTGCTGTATTGTTGGTTGTTGTTTCCTTAACATGTTAAATTCTTGTTTTCCTTTTGTGTTGAATTAGCTTTCCTTGATTTCGTGTTGTTACTTTCTGTAAATACCTTACTGTTTCACTTCCCTGTTAATTCATTATGTCAGTATACTATCTTTCTTGTTTCTTATTATCTCCAGTAGAGCCTTGACCTGACCTCGTCAACACTCTACCGAGGTTATGCTTGGCACTTACTGGGTACCATTGTGGTGTACTCATACTATGCTTCTGCACATGTTTTGTGCAGATCCAGGTGCATCTTGTCAGCCTTGATAGTAGAGTGCTGTGCTGCTGCTTGAAGACTTCAAGGTACACCTGCACGCGTCCACAGGCCTTAGAGTCCCTTTCTATCCCGTTCTTTTCTTATTTCATTACATTTTGATAGACAGTGACATATATGATTGTTCGGTACTGTATTTAGAGCTTGTGACTTATATCTCATCAGGTTTTGGGATTGTACGTATTGAATTTTGGTAGATTCTATTTATGAAACTGTTGGGATGTTCAAGTTTTAATCTCTTATTTAATGTTTTGCATATTGATTAGGCTTACCTAGTCTTAGAGACTAGGTTCCGTCATGATATCCTATGGAGGGAATTTGGGGTCGTGACACCTACAAGTTGTTAATTCAGACTTGATATGGTACTTTTGCTATGTGGAGATTTACAATTAGCCGTAATCTTATAACTGCGTCATTTAATTTATGATTTTGTGACTACGTGGCTGTTATTACACATGTTAGAGAATATTCTTAGGCTTTATTATTCATTGATTGGGAACGATGAGTTATATTCGTCATGTTGAGTCGCAAGATTAGATATAGTCACACCTAATATTCATGAACATATTCACATATTTGTTATCTACGTCCTGGTCCATTACATTTATATTATCTCTTGTGCATAGGGACATATCTTAAAATCTGGATACTTGATATGGACGGAGGTTATGGCACGTGAATCATCTGTGTAGTCGAGAGATTATGGCACAAGTTTATTGGCGTGCAATTATTGCGATATTGATACTATTATGGCACGTGAGTTGTCCCTGCGAGTGCTATTGAGCATATCATACTTGATTGAGACATAGAGCTATTACACGCTTGGATTTGGATCCGTCCCTCTAGAGTTAGGTGATCACCCATGCTATATTGGGCCCTAAGAGCGTATGTACATGGATTTGTACCAGGAAAATGGATTTGTACGGGCTTCATGGATTTGCACGATTTGTGTTGAGAGAATGGGTCTCGTATTAATACATGTATGGGTACCGGGTGATAATGTAAAGTTGAGCCTTCGTCATGGGTATACATTCTAGGCTCATGTAGAAGCATTCATATAAATGCTGGTTGATGCATATCATATTTATACATGAGTCTTGGTACATATTATGATATTTGCCTTATTTATCTGAGAAACTTATCATTGTCATATCAGGTAGACTTGGTGTACTGGATCATATTTGATTATCTTTATTCGGAGCAAAATTATATTATTCATTGACTGTGCATCTTACTATTCACTATTTTATGTTTCCAACTATTTTCTTATTTTGTTCTTGTTAATGATTATGTATTATGAGAGCAAGTATTCATAGTCAATCCCTCGCTACAACTTATTCCAGGTTAGACTTGTATGTACTGAGTAATGGGATTGGTTATACTCATATTATACGTCTGCATCATGTGTACAGATTCAGGCATTGGTATAAGTGGAGACCAAGAGGGTGCCTAGTAAATTTATCAGGAGATTCGAGGTAGTGCTGCATGATCGGTTGCATGCCCTTTATAACGACCCAATCAGTCATTTTGAGTTCTAGCACCTTATTTTCCAATTGGAGACTTGACATGGGTGCATTTGGTGGTTTATGACTTATGTGCATAGTTGGAATAGGTTTTGTGAGTATTAGAATTGATTTGGAACACTTAGTTCCTATTTGGAAGTGTTAAATTGCAAGAGTAGACCAATGTTTGACTTTTGGGTAAACATGCTCGGAATCAGGTCTTGAATATTATAATAGGTTCTTATGATGATTTTTGACTTGGGAATATTTTCAAATTTGGTTTTGGAGGTTCCTAGAAGAATTCGACACCATTTGTCGAAAGTTAGCAATTCGAAGAACTTAAGAATTCGTAAGTTTGACCAAGAGTTGACTTTAATGTTATTGGATTCCAATAGGTATTTTGAGACTTTGCATAGGTATATATAGTAGAATTGAACTTGTGTACAAAGTTTGAAAGTAATTCGAAGTGTCTAACTATGATTTTGGACACTCTTTTGAAAGAATGAAGTTTAAGAGCTTAAGAGAAATTCTATTCGATTTGAGCCTCGATTCATTATTGTAATGTTACCATGGGTGTTTAGAGCCTTTAGAAAAGTTCATATAGGGTATTTGGACTTGTAGGAATGATTGGATGGAGTCCTGAGCGGCTCTAGTGAGTTTTGATGCATTTGGACCAAATTCTGGAAGAATTGAGTCGCTGAAGCAGGGTTTTTCTGTAGATGGCCTTACTTCAAAATATCATTTATCCCAATCTATATAGAATTTTGGGATGAGGTTGTAGCACATCGAGTTTTGTTTCCGATGGTTCAAATCATTCATCATTTTGACTTTTGTACATAAAGTTATGCCAATTTTACTAGAAGAGGGTCAGTTCAGACTTTTGGGATTGTTCTGTTATGCAATGGATATGCACTCCGCCAATCAAATGTGCGGCCCCCGAAGCAAATGTGTGTTCATCTGGGCACTTTTTTGACAGCTACTTTTGGAAGCTATTTAAGGCTGAGTTTTGTAATTTTTGTTTTATTTCTCCAATTTTGGAGCTCATTTTGAGAGGTTTGAGAATAGAGTTTCACCTACACGTTTGGGGTAAATGATTCTGATCTAAATCTATGGTTCATACATGAATTCACACTATATTTAACATCGAAACATGTATTTGAAAAAGAGAAATTTGGGATTTTTGAGACCTAGAGCCAGAATCACCCAAATTGAGTTTTGAGTACCAAAATGGACTCTAAAATGGAAATCTAAGCATTTATTTGGAATTGTGGAGTTATCGGTGAACATGATCTACCCTTAGATTCGGATTTTGGCTGTGTGGGCCCGAGTATTTGATTAAAAGTTAAAAATTCATTGTTTGGGGTTGATTTCTATAACTTATACTGAATCATTTAAGTGATATTTGACTAGATTCGAGTCGTTTGAAGGCAAAAGCAATGTTTGGTAGGTTGAAGGTGTTCATAGGTGGGAGGTAATTCTCTTGTCTATCTTTGTAAGAGGAATTCTCTCTATAGGTGATTTACTTGCTATTTGTTACTTGATTTAGGTGCCACATATATACGAGGTGACGAGTATATATGCGTAACTAGGTTATGACCATAGCTGGATAGAGTTAGACTCATGATATCATTTGGACTATGTGAATTGTTTTTATCCATGTTTCGTTGATTCTATAACTACATGATGGATCTTAATCATGACTGGAGACTATGCTAGGTTTATGACTTTTTGATTTGGATATGACAGACTTCTTTCACCATGGCCTTTGTCATAAATTGATTTACTTGATTTATAATTTAATGGCTATTAGCTTACTTGGCTCTTGTTCATTTCATGATCAGACTTAAGAATGTTAATTAAGCATATGGAACTGTTATGAAAACTTGAAATACATGATTAGTAGAGCCATCTCTTATTCACGTAAATATTCATCCGCATTTTATTATTATGTCATGATGGATCTTCATTATAATATTTCATACGCATATTCATGATGTAGAGTGTTGGATATTGAGAATAATTGAGAATTTTGGCACCAAGGATATTGTGAGAAGATATTGATTATTGACAGTATTAAGGTTGGATCAGGTTTCCCCTCGCGGCACTGCTTGGATATGGATCAGTCCCTCTGGAGTCAGGTGGTTACCTAAGTTACCTTGGGTCCTATGAATGCAGACACATAGATTGATGCTTACTTTTGATACCTGGGCCAGTATCAGGTATATGGATTTGTGCTATGAGTTATTGAGAGTGGTTCATGGCCAAGCACTTGCATCCTAGATTCATGCAGTAGCTTTTATATAAGCGTTGATTGACTCATATAATGATTATGAAAGAATTGAGGTACTTGATATCGTATTGTACCCTTTGTCTGAAAAGCGTTTCTAAATTTCGGATTTACTGTGCCTTTATCTTTGTAACTAATTGCTAATACCATGACTTATTTCTTGTTATACTTATACTCCCACTTGTTTATTGGACTGTTAGTAGGTGTCAGTGTCGAACCCTCGCCACTACTTTCTCGAATCTAGACTTGATACTTACTGAGTATCGTGGTTTTGCACTCATATGAGGCTTCCATGGGGAAGTTTTCTTCCTATTCAACGGAGTAGATGTGCTACTATAAGAGTTTGTAAGGATTCAACAAGATGTTGCTACTGTCATCAGCGTAAATATGCAATGGATGGTATCAAAAGCTCTCGGACGATGTAATTATGGTCGTGAGCAAAAGTGGAGGAGCTTATCACCGTCATTTGATTTTTTTGGATGATTTATATAGTTCCTAGACTAAGATGTGCTTGTGGATCAGCTGTGGCTAGAGAAAGGATGATGTCAAGGTTAACTCAGGCAAGGAATCGTAGAATTGATAATGTACTACACCCACTTGATGTGTCAAGATCATCGGGCAACTCAGATTTGTTACTATATGGATATTGCGTGAATGGGATTTTCACATTCTTGGACGAGGCTTGATGTCGGATAGGTCGTTATTGATGAGTTTATCAAGTCCGTATTCTTTATATTGATGTTACATGCTTATGCTTCACAGAGTTACCATGGATCTATATGGAGATTAATTTTTTGACTTCAGAATGTGATACTCGATTCATGTTGCATATTTGGAGGGAGATTCAGTAAGATTTGAGAATGCAAGTGGAACTGATATGGCTTCTTCACTGTGTGACTAATGGTCAATACGAGCGAAATCTTCAAATTCTTAAAGATTTGTAGAGGACTTGTGTGGTTAAAAATTATGGAGTTCATTCGAAACAAATACGGGATATTTTAAAATTTCAAGATGTGCTACCTACGAATAGTTTTATTTGTCAAGGAATTTGAGTTTGGCATTGGATCCGACCGGAGACTTAGAGTGTTTCTACATCAATATTGGTATGGTCATGCGGAAATAAAGAGATGAAAAAGAAACAAGTTTTTAATTCATTGGAATTCATTTTAGACTGGATGTTTTGATTTGAGCTATTGTTGTAGGAGAGCTGGGGGTAGTCAGGACCTGGGCTATTTCAATAATGTTGCTTTTTGTCGGGACTGTTATGCGAGTTTGGTTGAGTTCATGATATTCTAGGAAGAAGTCAAGCGGTGTCTTCAAAAGGGAATCGGGAGTTTATGAAGGGGTTGGGTCAGTGTGATATTTGCTTGGACTGGGATTGTTATGGAATGATTTGATCTATTGAGGTAATTGTGTGTTGCCGGCTCATGGTGGATCAAACATTTTGGTATGGAAGCTTTGTGGGTTGGTTTCTTAGAAAGGTTCAGTTCCGATGGTTTTGATCTTGTGGAAAAAATCTTCAATAATATTGAGTTAGTTTTTACCATAACTTCAGCGTTGGCATTGCTTACATATTCAGATAGTGCGTTGCGTGTTGGTGATTCGTCTTACAAGTTGAGTCATGTGGTGTGCTTCTAGGTTATAGGACAATGTTGGAAGGTTTGATCTTGCTTGGAAAATTTTTTAGGTTGGCGATGGAGTTCTTATACTTATGTGTTGGTGCTATTATTTTATATGGTATGACTTGGAAGATCGAGATGGAGTTATGAAGGTTGCGATTTATCTATAAAAAGATGGTTTTTCGAGCTAAGTGACAACATGGCCTGTTTGAGTTGCTTAATGGTATAGTAGTAATATCTTGTATCACCTGGGATGGGTATAACTCATAGAAGACGCGTCGTGGAGGAAATCTACGAGTGATTTATTAGGGGTTATAGAGATGGGTTGATTTGCAACTAGTTAGCGAGCTTCTTAAGGCTTGACATGAAAAGGTGGATGGAAATGTTCTTGATGGGATGCTTTTTTGTATGGGTTTATAGTTGCTTTCGGATATCCCTAAGACGACTTTTAGGACTCGTTATGGTCATTATGAATTCTTGGTGATATCATTTGGGTTGAGTAATGATCCAATGGCATTCATGGATTTGATGACCATGGTGTTTGAACCTTATTTGGACTCATTTGTGATCGTATTCATTGATGACATCTTGGTTTACTAATGTAGTAGGAAGAAGCATGAGAAACATTTGAAGATTGTGCTTAAGACTTTGAAATAGAAGCAGCTTTGGGATTCAGAATATTTGAATATCTGATGTTATAGGGTTCCACGAGGTGTTATTGAGTCATGTGTGATTTGTGTAGATAAAATATTAGGTAGGAAAAAACTATCAAGGTGATTTCTTGTTAGCTCAGTCGATGATGGGTTGTGATTATAGCTATGATTGAGATTTTTGATCACTACTAAAGATCAGGTTTTAGCGATGGACAAATGCAATGGATAAATAGAAAAATCTATCGCTAATCTTATTTAGCGATGGATTAGTAGCAGATTATCAAGAAATTCTACTAGCTATGAGCGTTTTAGCGACAGATTAGCGATGGCATTTGTAGCTAATTCCAATATTTTTTTGTAGTGGATTGAGAAATTTTAGAAGGGTCCATGACCAAAAATAAGGATAGTTTGTTCACATCTATGGAATGCTTATTATCTATTTTGGAAGAAATTGATGTTATTTTGGATGGCTACTAATAGTTCGTGAAGTTACGTGTTCTTTGCCAGGTCCGATTTGCTTATGTAGTGCAAGATATCATATAGATATATCATTTGAGATATTGCAGTCATCAGAGGTATTTATGTTCAATGGGTTTGATAAGTGTGGCAATCTACAATATGTATGTGGATGTTGTGCAAGGTGCTTTTGGGTTCTTATGCTGGCTTGAGTTGAAATTATTATTTAGATATTTAAAAGGATATTCGAGAAGGGTCTAAAGATATGTGGGATTGTTGAGAAAAGATATCATAAGCTCAGGGAGCTATTTGATTGATCAATCTCTCTTCTTTAGGTTCGTCGCATTTAAGAAACTATTGGCATAATGCATCACCGGGTTATTTTGGTACTTGTTCGAAAGTTGATGTGGTTTGTTGATCGAATAGTTGTACTCGATAAGGCGAAGCTAAAAACCATGGAGTTTCTGTAATTTGACTTGGATAAGGTCACTTTTGGATGAAAATGCTTTCAGATAGCTCATATCAAGCAATAACTGCTATCAGATAAGAGAAATCCATGATTTTATTGCTACAGAGATTAGTTATGAGTTTCTATAGTTTCTTGTATCACAAATGTTTTGTGAAGATTTGGAAGACGGATCCATTTAAATTATGTTGTTTATGTCGGTATCGAGTTTGGTATGATAAGTTATTCGATAAGAGGATATTTCTATAAATATGAGATACATGGATATGTAACATGTGGTTACGATCGGGTAGTTCATATGTTATGATATGGGTTCTTTGGATGGTAATGATGAGAATATGCAAGAGTCGGATTTTTGAAGAAGTTTCAAGTGTTAAAGATAAGTTTTTAAGCTTGTAAGCTAGAGTTGATGAAGATATTCTCATTTGAAGTAATGCTAATGGCATCATCTGTTTGAAGCTGACATGAGGTCACTCTTGGGAATGTGTTTTATGATTTCTCTCAGTGAAGCGACAATTTCGGAAGAGTTCTTGGCATGTTCAAGGACGAACATATGTGTTAGTGGGGGAGAATGACATGACCCAATAGGTCGTTTTGAGTTGTAACTCCTCATTTCCCAATTGGAGACTTTCCCTGGGTGCATTTAGTGGTTTATGACTTACGTGCATGGTTGGAATTGATTTTATGAGGATTGGAATTGGTTTGGAACACTTAGTTCCTATTTGAAAGATTTAAGTTGCAAGAATTGACTAAGATTTGACTTTTAGGTAAGCGGACCCGTAATAATATTTTGAAGTTCCAATAGGTTCTTATGATGATTTTGTACTTGGGCGTACGTTTGGATTTGGTTTTGGAGGTTCCTAGAAGGATTCAACACTTTTTGTCGAAAGTTGGCAATTTAAAGAGCTTAAGAGTTCATACGTTTGATCAATAGTTGACTTTGATGTTATTGGATTCGAGACTTTGCATAAGTCTATATAGTAGAACTGAACTTGGGAACAAAGTTCTGAAGTAATCCGAAGTGTCGTAGTGTGGTTAGGACACTCCTTTGAAAGAATGAAGATTTAAAAATTTGAGAGAAATTCTATTCGGTTTGATGCTCGATTTATTTTGTTAGATGTTTTCGTGAGTGTTTTGTGCCTTTGGACAAGTTCATATAGGGTATTTGGACTTGTAGGAATGATTAGATAGAGTCTCGAGGGGCTCGAGTGAGTTTCGGCGCATTTGGAGCAAGTTCCGGAAGAATTGAGTTGTTGAAACATGACTTTTCTGCAAATAACCTGATTTCAAGAGAGCATTTCTCCCAATATATAAATAATTTTTGGATTAGATATTGATGATGTCGTAGCCCTTTGAGTCTAGTATTTTTTTTGTTCAAATCATTCGATATTCTCACTTTTGTACATGGAGTTATGGCAATTTTACCAGAAGGGGGTCAGTGCAGACATTTGGGTTGTTCTGTTATGCGACGGATATGCCGTATGTGAATGAAATTTGCGGGCCGCGAAGCAAATGTGCGGTACCTGGGCACTTTTTGGTAGCTACTTCCAGAAGCTATTTAAGGTCGAGTTTTGTGATTTTAATTTCATTTCTCAACTTTTGCAGCTCACTTTGAGTGGTTTGAGGATATGGTTTCACCTACAGGATTAGGGTAAGTGATTCTAATCTAAATATATGGTTTATACATGAATTTATTACTAGATTTAATATCAAAATATGTATTTGAATAAGAGAAATTGGGGTTTTTTTAGACCTAGATCTAGAATCACCCAAATTGAGTTTTGAATACCCAAATGGACTCCAAAAGGAAATGAACACACATATTTAGACTTGTTGGGTTATGGGTCAACGGGATCTACCCCTAGACTCGAGTTTTGACTATGTGGGCCTGGGTTGACTTTATTTGAATTTTTGAGACTTTTTTTAGCTGAATTTATATTTTCTTACTGAAATTAAAGTACAACAATGGAGGGGGACATAAACCTTACCTTCCAAAATAGAATGCCTATACTATTAGTCATTTTATGGTGATGACTAATTGTACCTAGAAAGTAGTAGGGGGTTAGACCTAAAATGATATAACGGTTGTCTATTTGATGATAGACAGTCGTCTGTACAAAAATAATGGGAGTTTCTTGTAGGTCAGCTATACAAAAAAGTACATGTATTCCTATTTCTACTGAGTTAATGGGGTGTTTGCTCCCTACTATATGCTCCTGACATCTATCTCTAAGATGTTGCAAAAGATTGACAAAAAAGCATGAGCTATCTTCAAGTTTGCTTTGTCGAGAGCCAAGTTGAAGGTAACTGTTAGGAAGTATCTTGTTTCTGAGTATTAGTGTTACTTGTGTTGTTTGCTGGGCAATTTTTCAGTTGCTGTTGCTGAAGCTGGATATGGTGTGTGCTATAGAATGAGACTGCTGTTGATGATTTTTTAGTTTTCTGCCTCTGAAAGGGAGTACTGCTTGTTTTTGTGGCTGGACAGTCAGGTATTGTGTCAGTGAGTTTTGAAGTGATCTGCTCTGATTGTTGTTATTGCTGGATGAGTGTTTCTTCTGCTGATATTCCATTAACTCTACTGCTGTGTCTTGAAACTGTTGCTGTTTTACTTTGTGTTCTTTGCTCCTGTGCTGCTTTAATTAGAATTTTGTGGACTGGGAGTTTGCATTTTTGTAGCTTGAAGCTGCTGCTGCATTGAGTTATGTATATGCTTATCCTTACTCCTAAACTGCTTTGTGTTGATTAGATGCCTATGGAATATGAGTGCTGGAGGGATCCATGATGGTTGAGCTGAATCATTGTTGCTTTTGTATGTGTACTTCCTCTATTGATACTTTGCTGGCTGAGTTTCTATGTTCTGAAGCTGCTGCTGATGTGCTTTATGGCTGAGTATATCCTTGCTATTGTGCTGCTTCTGATGATAGCTTGTTGGTGTTTCAGTTTCGTGTGATGACTGTTGGCGCTGTAGATTGCTGATGTGTTGCTGAGTGAAGTTAGGTTTCCAGTATTGTGATGTGGTTGGGAGTGTCCAAGATGATTGCTGTAGTTGCATCAGATTGAGTACCAAGGGTGCTAATACCACACCTTGCAATTGCAGCAATAATCTGGACCATCTCCAATTGTTTACAGTAATTTGGAGGGTGCTGGGATCAGTGGTGAACATGATATATGTTGCTTCTTTTTGGGATTTTGGTTTGTTGTTGATGATATGGCAGTTGTCTTTGTTTTGCATGTTGATTTGGGTGCTTTGTGGTCCTATAATCTTCAGAGTGATGCTGCTGTTGGTTATTTGTTAGGTGTGCTTCTGGCTGCTGTTTTGCTGCAGGCAATGTGACTGGCAGTCCTTGTTGTTATTTCTACTAAGTTGTGTGATGATTAAGTACCAGTGCTTATGGTGATAGGGAGTGTCCATCTTGTTTCTCCTATGCTGCTGCTGTTATTTCAATGTGTGCTTGCTGGGTTGCTGTGTTGTATGCTAGCAAGGGGAATCCATGATAATTGCTGTAATTGCAATAGATTGAGCATTAGAAATGCTACCATCTCACATTGCAATTGCAGCAATGATCTGGCCTCCTCTAGGCTATCTGCAAAGTTGAGAAGTATACTGAGATTATGTATGTGTGTTTGCTGAGATTGGTTAAAGTAGTTGGGGTCTAGCCTGCTAACCAAAGAAGCAATGTCATGACACATTGCTTCTTCAGTAGTAGTCTGTCCCCTCACAGTGATCAGAATTTAACTGTTGCTTGACTCTAAGGTGCTGGTGGTTAGAGATGTGAGCAGGTGTTGATGGCAGCCCTTGTGAGCATTTCCTGCAAGAAAAAACATCATGTTAGATTGGATCCACTTCTCCAATTTCTTCTCATTACTGATGTTGTGATGATGCTAGTGGTGGCAGCCCTGGTAACATTGTGCCTGTGTGGTGCTGTTACACCATATGGTAGCATTTGGTGTGGAGGTATCAAGCCTTTGCTGTTCCTGTGTTCCCTGCAAAAAAAGAAGAATAGTTAGTGTAGAACCACTGCTCCATTCTTTCTTTAACACTGCTGTTTTACTTTCCACCAGGTTTCTTTTCTTTTGGCAGTGTTACTGCCCCTTGTTTCTT
Organism: Nicotiana obtusifolia; assembly: GCA_002018475.1. Classification (NCBI taxonomy): domain Eukaryota; kingdom Viridiplantae; phylum Streptophyta; class Magnoliopsida; order Solanales; family Solanaceae; genus Nicotiana; species Nicotiana obtusifolia. Next base: position 30,843 of record MCJB01045981.1, read on the forward strand.
GCCACTCTTACTCTTAGGTACGAACGTTGACTCTTATCACTGTTGATCAGTCTTCTACTTTGTATATCCAAATCATCAAAATAGTAGTATTCCATTGGTCCAGTGTCCAGAACATAGTTGGCCAGATGGTCTGCCACTTTGTTGCCTTCTCTGAGTGTGTGTGTTATTGTTATATTGTAGCTTGCCATTAATTTTCTGATCTCTGAAACTGTTTCATCAATGGACCATGGCACTCTCCATTCTCCCTTTATACTTTTCAAAAGAATCATTGAATTAGTGTGAAGGTCTATGAGGGTGTAGTCATTGTAAACACAGAATCTTAGGGCCTCTACCATTGCCTGTGCTTCAGCTTCTGTGTTTGTGCCTTCTTGGATTTCTTTACTACATGCATATATGATATCTCCCTTCTCATAGCTCAATATGAAGCCAATGGAACTTCTTCTGGGATTACCTTTAGAGGCTCCATCTGTGTTAGCCTTAGTCCACCCTTGACTGGGGAATTCCCAAAGTACCTTTGTGTATTCAGGGTGGGGGTGTATTGTTCCATCACAGTGATTATGTCTGGCCATTTATGTGGGATGTTGTGTATACCTGGCTTTCTGAATCTGATGAGTAGCTGAAGAGTAGAATTGATCTGGTAGATTACTCTACTGATAGTGACTGCATCTCCGTGTCTGTAGCTGTTTCTTCTCTTCCACAGCTCCCATACAATCACTGAAGGTAGGGCCTGCATTATTGGTTTCAGTCGACTCACCACTTCTGGAGTCCAGCATTTGGTCACTGCTTGGTGCAGTGTGATTCCCTCTATGTCAATTCCTGCATAACCAAGGAAATACCTCCACACTTTTTTGGCAGCATATGAAGTGAAGAAGAGATGCTGTCTTGTTTCTTCTTGTGGTTCTGCACAGCACTGCATTTAGAAGCCATGTGGTAGCCTAGTTTTTGAAGAAGTCATCAAGTGTTATTCTGTTTCTCCCTAATTTCCACATGAAGAAGGCAACCTTGAATTGCATTCCTTTCACCCAAATATTCTTGTAAGCGTTATGAGGATGCTGCCTCTTTCTCAAATATTCCTAAGCTGATTTAACAGTGAAGTCCCCACCGGTTTCTAACATCCACATTGGTTTATCAAGTGCATCAGTGGAGGTTGGAGGTTTAATATTCTCCAGTATGTGTGCAGAAAGTTCAACTGGCAGTATCTCTTTGATCTTCTCTTCATCCCAGTGTCCTTCACACACCACATCCTGAATATTTTGTATGGTTTCATCACATATAAAATCAGGTGGAGTGACAAAGTATAAGGCTCCTAGTTCAGTCCAGTTTTCAAACCAGAATAGTGAAGATCCCATCTTAGGTTGCTAACAGATTGGTGTTCTATTATGTTTCTGCAGTCTGTCATTTTCCTCCCTATGTGAGAACCACCTCTCCATGGTACTATTATAGGATTGAGCTTTTTGCAGTACTTTTGGCTCATAAATGCACTCCACAGACTTGGTTTTATTCTGAAGTTCCACCATAGCTTACAAAACAATGCTGTGGACATATTATGTAAGGATCTGAAGCCTGCACCACCTTCATCATATGGTAAGCATAGAGTGCTCCATGATTCCCAGTGCCTGCTTGGGTTTCCCACAGAGTTACACCAAAAAGATTGTGCAATTATCTTGTGTAGTTTATTTGATCACACAGGTTGGGGGATTTACTGCAAAGAGGAGGTGTATGGGCATGCTTTGTAACACATGTGTGATAAGCACTGCCCTTCCCCCTATGGAGAGTAGTTTCCCTTTCCAGTTTTGCAGTTTATCCATCACCTTTTGTATGAGACCTTGATAGTAATCCATCTTCCTCCTCTTGTAGAATACTGGGCATCCTAGGTAAGTAAAAAGGAAATCTTGCCTCACTATTCCTGTGATTCTTTGCACTTTGTCAATTACTTGTGTTGAGGTGGATTGATGCATATAGACAACAGACTTATTCTTGTTGATCAGTTGGCCTGAAGCATTTTCATAGTTAGTCAGCACTTCCATTATCAGCTGAAGTGAAGTGGCATCTGATGAGGAAAAGATGATAGTGTCATCAGCATATGCTAAGTGGTTTATTCTGCAACTCCATTTAGGCAGTCCAAATCCACAAAAATATAGATTGGAGTGTAAAGCATTGAGTCCTCTAGACATAGCCTCTGCTGCCAGTATAAAGAGGGCAGGTGACAAAGGGTCACCTTGCTTGACTTCCCTTGTGGATTTAAAGAAGCCATGTAGTTCTCCATTGATCAGTACAGAGTCCAGTTATTTGCCACAATCCCATGTATCATGCCAATGAATTTCTCCTTAAATCCCGTCTTCCTCAGAACCTTTTTCAAGAAGAACCATGAAAATCTGTCATATGCTTTTGTCATATCCAGTTTGAGTACCACATTTGGGCCTACTTTAGTTCTCAAACGAATGTCTATTATAATTTCTTGAGTTAACAGGACATTTTCCACTATGCTTCTGCCTTTTACAAAGCCAGCTTGTTCTTCAGAGATTAGCTTTGGTAAAATGCTTACCATTCTGTCATGAATCACTCTGGAGAAAATTTAATTGCTAAAGTTGCTAAGACTGATTGGTCTCATATCTGAGAAGGTAAGTACCTCCTTTTTTGGCAGTAGCACCAGGTTTGTGTATGTTATACTCTTGGGAAGAGTATGTCCATTAAAGACTGCTTTCACCATATCCACTATGTCATTCTTGATTATGTCCGAGCATGATTGGTAGAAGCTACCATTGAAACCATCAGGTCCACCAGCACTTTCTGCATTAAGTCCAAACATTGCTTGTTTGATTTCTTCCTTTGTTGGTTGCTGCATTAGTATAGCAATATTCTGTGCTTTCCACCAATGTGGGAACATGATCCAGGATTCTGAATGTTGTAGGGATGTTTTCCTCATGGAACTGAGCTTTGAAATAGTTAACTGCTTCCTCTGCTATTTGTTCATTCTCTTCTAGCCATATACCCTGACTGTCCTGTATTCTCTTCAGTTGTAATCTCTTCCTTCTGTCATTCACTTGTGCATGAAAGAACTTTGTGTTTCTATCTCCATCTATGAACCATGTCATACCAGATTTTTGCTTCCAGAATTCCTCCTCTAAGGTCAAATATCTGATCAAGACAGCCTGTACCCTTTGCAGCCTTGTTCTGTTCTGTACAGTAGGTTGTAGTTCAAATTGTGCTTCATGTACTTTGACCACTTCCTCCAGGCTTACTATCTTTTGAAAGATGTCTCCATATGTTGCTTTACTCCATGTTGATAGAGCTCTTTTCACCTTCTTCAATTTGTTATTAAATACCAGGAAAGGATCCCCTACAAAGTCCGCTTTCAAGTGTTCCTTTACCACATCTTTGAAAGAGTGATGTTTTATCCAGAAATTGAGGAATCTGAAAGCTTTCTTTGTAGGTGTGGTATTTTGGTTGCAGGCTAATAGCATAGGATAGTGATCTGACCCTATCTTTGGCAAGTGGGTGACTTCCAAATGTGGTAGCCATTGTTGGAGTGCACAATTAGCTAGGCATCTGTCCAGCCTTTTGAAAATACAATCTTCCTCTGCTCTCCCATTCCACCATGTGTAAATGCTGCCCTTAAAGCTGAGTTCAAAGAGATTGTAGGTGTTGATGCAATGTCTAAAGTCTTCAACTTTATTTAGAGATACTGGAAGTCCTCCAAACTTCTCTTCCTCATCCCATATCACGTTGAAGTCACCTCCTACAAGCCAAGGCATTGACATATCTCTGGCAAGATTGTACATACTATCCCACAGCTCAATTTTTTTCAGTAGCATCACATTTTGCATATACAAAAGTGACAATGAATGAAGAATGTGACTCCATGTTTGTCAATTGCATTGTTAATTGTTGTTCCGTGTCATTTATTACCTCTACTTCATGATCATCATCTACAAATACCCATATCTTGTTTGAAACATTGGCATAACACTTAGGCAGTCCAATCTTCCTTCTGTACCTCTCTAGTTTTTTAATTTTCTGCTTAGGTTCCATGAGCCCAATGAATTGAAAATGGTGCTGTCTGTGCATATTGATCAGTCTCTCAAAAGCTTTCTGAGTGTTGACTGATCTTATATTCCACATGATTCCATTCATGACTGAGTGTGGGATTTAGATAGGATCCTCCTGCTTTGAATCCCTGACACTGCACTTTGATTGTCCTTGACCTGCTTTTTCTTGCCCCTCTTGGCTGATTTCCCTGCATCCAAAAACTTTGGTAATATATCTGCTTGTCTTGCCACATTGATGAGGTTTTGAGTGGTAGATTCCTCATCAAGGTACCTTCCTGTTTCTGTTGTATGCTCTTCTTTTTTAGTAGCTCCTCTATATTCTGTTAATTGTGTATTGATGTCTGATTGGATTAGTCCTGTGGTCTTTGTTATGTGGCTCAGCTTTCCTTTGTTGGTAGTGTCTTCATGTGAGGCAGCAGCTACCTCGCCCTTGTGTTGTGTAATCCTGCCTTGACTCTTAGCTTCCTTTCCTCCAGAATTCTGAACAGCAGGACCTTTGAGTTTAGGCTTTGTGACAATGTTGGGCAGACTCACTTCCAATGCTGTGATCTCATTGTTGGCTATTGACAACTCCTCATCTTTGTGGTTGATTTGAGGGTCTTCCATTTTGCCTTGTTGGTTTGCGTTGCCATTTATACTTTGTGCATATAGTTCTTCTTCCTCATCAGTTGAATCTTCATCACTTCCCATGCCATCTGGTACTGCTTCTTCTTCTGATCCTTCTTCTACTTGTTCACTCCATAGCTTGCCTTCACTGAGTTGAATTCTTTCAGCTTCATTCACCTCAGGTATCGTCTCTTGGCATGATTGGTTTGTTGTGACATTGTTGACAAAGGCCCTGTTGATCCAATGTCCTGTTGTTTTTTTGCTTTCAATAGCTGGTGCTTTGTCTCCACTTCCATTTACCTCTGCTTGTGTCTTAGTAGGCTGTAGTGGCTTGCTAGTACCTGGAGTTGAAATTAACTGTGCTGCCATTGAGGCATGTGTACTTCCTCTCATTGCTTCTTCAACTACAATCAGTTGATTGTCTTTATTGCCTCTGTTTTGCTCCATTTCCAGTGCTGTAAACTTGTTGTTTGTCTGAAATTTCTGCATCTCTGCATTAGGTGGTTTTAATGTCAATCTACTTTTGGATTGGTCTGCTATTTGTTTGTCTTTGTTTTAATTTCGATTGACTTCCTTCCAGTGTAAACCAGTGTTGCCAACTACTTAACCACTTGACAGGATCATGAGAGGTGCTGCTTCTTTTGCCTTGTCCTTAAATTTCTGCTTTTCACCAGAAGTTTCATTCAGTAGTTCAGGATGAAGCTTCCAGCATTCTAGCATATCATGGCCCTGTAGCTTGCACTGTTTGCAGTATTTGAGTATGAAATCATACTGAACTTTAACCCATTCAGTTCTTATGCTCCCTGTGACTTCATTCTCAATATCCATACGGACTTTCTTTGGTAATTCTGTTACCAAATCAACTAATACCTTGACTCTTGCACAACTTGGATGGGTTTTATTGATTGTTGCCATATCTACATGCAATGGCTTTCCAACTGCTGAGGCTAAATAAAAAAGACATTCTTTAACAAAGTAAGTAGGCAGCAGATTAGGGAATGAAATCCAAGCCATTACTTTGGACGTTTCTTCTCCTTCTTTGAATTTGGCGTCATAGATCAATGTCCTCATCTGATACTTGTATCCATCTTTTTCTTTCAGATAGTATACTGCCTTCGATGTAAAGTTGATGAAGTCTTGCCATAGCGTCAATCGAATTAGCACATGCCTGTCTCTAAGCACTCCAATGTTACAATCACCTTTAATTCCACACTGAGCAGGAATTAGTCTACGCAGCTCTTGAATGTCAGGCCACCCATAGGAATTTTGCCAATTACTGCATATTGAAGGCCTTCAATTATTTTCATTCGATCAACTTCGACCTCTCTAAACTTGACAAAGGGCTGACCTTGCAAGAAAGTTGCTCTTTTGAACGGTATTGGCTCGATTTGTGCTGTTGAATTAGGGTTCACTGTTGGGGGCGAGTTTAGGGTTGAAGGTCTGAGGAGACTACTGTAATCTAGGGGTTGTTGATTGGTTGTATTTGTGGTGGGAAGTTGGGAAGTGAGGGGAGGAGGGTCGCCAGCCGGCGTCGCTATGGCTCGCGATGAGCTTCTTCGTGTTCGTCGCCTCTCTTTCTCTCTCTATTGCCAGAGCTTCTCTCACCTCTCTTTCGGTTTCTTTTTTGAATTTTTGAGACTTGATTAAAGGTTAAAGATTTATTGTTTGGATTTATTTTTATAGCTTATATTGACTTATTTAAGTAATATTTGACTAGATTCGAGTCGGTTGGAGGTAGATAGGAAGGGAAAAGAAATTTCGGCAGGTTAAAGGTGTTCCTAGGTGGAGGTAAGTCTTTTGTCTATCCTTGTAAGAGGGAATTCTCTCCATAGATGATTTATTTGCTATTCGTTACTTGATTTAGGTGCCACGTATATGCAAGGTGACGAGCATATATATATATGTAGCTAGATTATGACCATAGCCGGATAGAGTTAGACTCATGATATACCTTATTTGGACTATGTGAATTATTTATATATGTTTTATTGATTCTATTACTACATGATGAATCTTAATCATAATTGGAGACTATTGTGAGTTATGACTTGTTGATTTACATAACAGACTTCTTTCATTATGTGGATCTTTATAATTTGGCCATAGTCATACAATTGCCTTATTTAATTTATGATTTAGTGGCTATTTGCTTACTTGGCTCTTGTTGATTTAATGATCAGACTTAAGAATGTTAATTAAGCTTATTGTATTGTTATAAAAAGTTCAAATACATGATTAGTCATAGCCATCTCTTATTCAGGTAAATATTCATTTGTATTTTATTATATATCCCGATGCATCTTTATTATATCATTTCATATGCATATTCATGAGTTGGAGAGTTGGATATTGAGAAAAATTGAGAATTTTGGTACCAAGGACATTGTGAGAGGATATTGATTATTGGCGATATTATGGTTGGATGGGGTTGCACGCTGCAAAGGTGAATTAATTGGATCAGGTTTCATGTCGTAACACTGCTTAGATATGGATGAGTCCCTCCAGAGTCAAATGATTACCAATGTTAATTTGGGAATTCTGAGCGGAGCACCCAGATTGTTGCTTAATCTGGACATTTGGCTAGTGCAAATATATGGATTTGTGTTATGAGGTATTGAGAGTGGTTCATTGGCATGCACTTGCATCCTAGATTCATGCAATAGATTTTATATAAACATTGACTGACTAATATCATGATTATGAAAAGAATTGTGGCATTTGACATCGTATTATATCCCTTTGTCTAAAAAGCACGTCTAAATTCCGAATTTACCGTGCCTTTATCTTTGTAACTATTTGAAGATACCATGCCTTATTTCTTGTTCAACTTATGCTCTCACTTGTTTATTGGACGGTTAGTAGGTGGCAGTATTGATCCGTCGCCACTAATTCTTAGAGACTAGACTTGATACTTATTAAGTATCGCGGTTTAGTACTCGTACTATACTTTTGCACATTTTGTGTAAGCCTGGAGTTTGATTATTAATGTGGCTCGAGAGAAGGCTTTGCGAAATTTGGTGGACTCTTGGTGAGGTGTTATGTGGATTGATTCAAAGCTTATGGAGTCTTCTTCTATTTTCTTCTGTCTACTTTTCTTTCCTTCAGACAGTACTTGTGTTGTGATTCAGTCTTGACACCATTCTTGGGGGATTTGTTAGTGATGTATGAATATTTGAAATTATTTATGTTTCATCTTATGTCTTATATCTGTTAGATAGTTTTCATATCCTATTTAGTTTATTTATTCATGTGTGTTGGCTTGCCTAGCAAGCATGTTAGGCGCCATCACGACCTAAGGTAGTTTTGAGCCGTGACACCCTTGAAGTCACTTCTTTCTTATTTTTGTACTGTACTTCATTTCAGACAATATTGTATTTATTCTCCATATTTATAGTTATATTCGCCATAGATGCTCATGTACTTAATGACACCGAATTTGAAAGTTATTTTATCGGATATTTTTTATTATGCTATCAGTTATGATACATTGAGATTTTTTCACTTTAAATTATCATTGTGTAATTAATAAAGGATTTATAATCTATTTTGATAAATAATGTTAAGTACTGGTTTGTCTAGCAAGTGAAGGTTAGGCGCCGTCACGATCTCTGATATTTGGGTCATGACAAGTTGGTATTAGAGCATTCGATTTTAAAGGGTGTCACGAGCCATGAGCAGGCCTAGTAGAGTCTTTCGAATTTTTATGAAGTTCCTTCACTTATCTTCGAGAGGCTATAGGGCTCTAGGAAAATTCGAATTCTTCATTCCTTATTGTGCAGTTGATTTTGACTTGAGTTTAAATCACTACCTTTTATTCTCTCACAAATGGTGAGAATGCATACACCATCAGTAGTGGGTGATGGAGCGCCATGCCTCCGGCTGGAGCCGGGAGTAATAGGGCCCATGGTGGAGCACCCACCAGCGCTCAGGGTCGTCTGAGGTCTATGTCAGCAGACCCACCAACTGATAGATAGGCTGATTGGATTGGTGATAAGATTGAGGTACCTAACCCAGTTCAAGTCCGAGAGGTATTTGTTGTTGTATTGATGTTTCGGGAGGCTATGGCCAGGATGTTGAGTGTTGTTGATACCATCGTCTAGGCTGGAGGGGTTCTAGAGGCCCTAATGACTTATGATGCTAGTTGGGGGGGGGGGGTTCAAACCCTAGCCACTCACACTCTAGAGAAGATTGCAGCGATATTCCAGACACTAGGGGTGTTGCCGGTTGGTGGTGTTCAACCCGTTGTAGTGACTCAGCTAGACATTAGGCCTGTCTTGGCTACCGATGAGCAGAAGAGGTTGGAGAGGTTTCAATGGTTGTATCCTCTTCACTTCTAGGGTGAGCCCTTAGAGGATACTCAAGATTTTCTAGACGGGTGCCATGAGATATTACATAATTTGGGCCTGGTGGAGTCCAATGGAGTTGGCTTCACTATTTTTCAGTTGAGGGGGCCATCCAGGAGGTGGCGACAATCTTATATGCAAGGTAGACCAGCACGGTCACTACCCCCGACTTTGATTGAGTTCTCGATCTTTTTTTAGAGAAGTATATTCCCCTTACTAGGAGGGAGTAATTGCATGGTTAGTTTGAGCAGCTCTGTCAGGGAGCTATGTTAATGTCAGAGTATGAGACGAGATTCACTGAGTTTTCTTGCTACGTAGTATTTCTGATTCCTACGGAGTCGGAGAAGGTGAGGAGATTTATTGAGGGGATTAATCTTGGTATTAGGCTTCGTATGGCCAAGGAGGCAAATTCAATGACATCATTTCATCGGACAGTTCAAATAGCACGGAGGATTAGCATTTTTGTATCGAGGGTAGAGAGAGGTGAGGCTAAAAGACCTCGCCGGGGTGATAGATTTAGTGGTACCCTACCTAAGAGTAGGGGTTTCCATGGGAGAGGCCATACTAGTTGACCAGCTCATTCAGTACACCAGCGTGCTCACATCGTTAAGGGATATTTAGGCCGTTAGAGGCAAGTATAGAGTCGGTTTCCTAGTTCAGCGGTTGTTTTGATTGGGCATATTAGGAAGGACTGTCCTAGATTACAGGTGTAGTACAATAGATTTCTCATGTTTTGGCTCCCGCACTAGTTTCTACGCCACATGCCTAGCTATCTAGAGTTAGAGGTTCAGCATGTTGTTACGCTTTTTCTGGCTGACTCGGGGTAGTGGCCTCAGATGCAGTTATCCCATGTACCATTTTAGTTTTTCATAGAGACGTTTCTGTGTTGTTTGAATCTGGGATCTTCATAGTTCTATGTGTTATCATGTCTGCATCTCGTTTTGGTATGTCTTGTGCGCTTTAGGTTGTCTTATATACGTGACTATGATGACTAAGGATTATATTGTTGTGGATCGGGTCTGTTGGTCAAGTGTGGTTACTATATGTGAGTGTGAGATGAGGGTTAATATTCTATTATAGATATTGAGTGGATAAAGAAAATGCTGATTCTTGAGGAATTGTTGAGGACATAGGTATTTGGTTGTAGAGTTCGTGTAGAGAGAATGTGAGAATTATCAAGTTTCTGTATGAATTACTTATGAATCTACCAATGTTTCAATTATGGAGAATTTAGTTGGCATTGGATCTCGCTAAAGACTTACAATATTTCTACACTAGCGTTGGTATGACAAGGCAAGGATAGAGAAATAAAAGGAGCAAGTCGTCAGAGTTTATTTCAGGTCGAGTGTCAACAAAAGTCAACTCGGTCCCGTGTGCCCAAAATTCAAAACCAATACTAAATCACAATGACCCGTAATCCCACGAGTCCAAAAATGGGGTTAGATTTCAATTTCGAGTCCAAATCGACACTCAAAACCTTAAAATAAACTTCCTTATCTTTCAACAAAAACCTTTTTTCTTCCATTAGAGCAGATATCGATGACAAATTCAAGAAGAAATCATAGAACTAGGTTAGGATTTCTTACCCCGATGATGTAGATTAAATCTCTTTCAAAAGTCTCCCAAATCCATGTTATTTAACCAAAAGAGTTGAAATTTTAAGAACCGGGAGTGTGCCAATATCCCCCGCACTTCTGTAGGTCTTAGCACTACCACTCTTCAAAAAAATAGTAATAACTTTCTGCTCAAATCTCGGAATGTCAAACAGTTTGAACCATCAAAATCTAGACTCAAAGGGATAAAATCAAATCATAATCTCATCCTAAGATTCTATATATATTAGGAAAAACAATATTGTGAAGTCAAATCGTCTACAAAAAATTCCTATCTCGACAATTCAATTCTTCTAAGACTAGTTTCGAATGTGGTGAAATTCACCCGAGCCCCTCGAGACTTCATCCAATCATTTGTACAAGTACAAATACCTATATGGACTTTTCCTAAGGTTCAAAATACCCACGGAAATATCACAATGAAGAAGTGAGACATAAATCGAATAGACTTTCTCTTAAGTTCCTTAGATGTTTATTCTTTCAAAAGAGTGTATGAATCACACTTATACACTTCGGATTACTTCAAACTTTACAAACAAGTTCAATTTAACTTATATGTGTGTGTATATATATATATATATATATATCAAAAGTCTTGAAATACAAATTGGAGACCAATAATTTCAAAGTCAACTCTTTGTCAAACTTATGAACTCTTAAGTTCTTCAAATTTAAACTTTCGACAAGTGGTGTCGAATTGTTATAGGAAACTCCAAAATGAAATCAGAACATATGTACAAGTCCAAAATCACCACACGAACCTATCCGAACCATCAAAATCTAATTATAAGTTTTTTTTACCCAAAAGTAAAACCTTGGTCAATATTTCAACTTAAAGCTTCTAAGTTAAGAATTACTTTTCTGAACCACTCCCGAACCTCTCAAAAAATGAAAACCAACCATGCTTGAAAGTAATAATACATCATATGTAGCTACTCGAAGCCTCAAATCACATAACAGAATGCTAGAATGCAAAATGATTAGTCGGGTCGTTACATTCTCTCCCACTTAACGTACGTTCGTCCTCGGATCTGTCAAGAGTCATTCCAAAGTCATCAAATAACTGTTTAAGCTCATCATAAACATACCCGCGGGGTGATATCATGTCACCTCCATCCATACAAACCCATTAGCACATCTTGACTAAATATTCTACCTCAACCTTAGCCATATAAGTAGTTGATCCCAACTTCTATATCCAGGTTTTCCTCCAGGATCCGATGCTTGTATATCTCACTGTATCCATCTCAATAAGCTGAATCAAGTCATAAATGTACTTCCAAGATAGAATCTCATTTTGTACTCCATAACTCATATACCCATAGCAAAATCTTCTTACCGCAATTGCTGCTCATAACCAAATCCAATAGCGGTAAAATGCCTCATCGCAAATAGATTCTTATTTAAGCCTTCATAACACTGATACTGATGATACAACCCTGTAGTAACACATAACCACTCATTATTTAAACATGTCATAGATCCCTCCTACCTGATAAGAATTATTACCTGTTCTAGGCTACCTAAAAGCATTCTCTTCCAAATTCCAATTCTGACCGTGCTGATCCCAGGTCCATAAACTTATCTCATGTAGTACAAGTTGCTCAACCAATAACTCACACCAATTTCAATATGGAATCTCAAACGATATGGTTTGTGCTGTATAAGAAATAACCCAATATGACAAATCTGTAGAAAAGAAACTAATCATCCAATGACTTTTCGAACCCGCATTGTTTTATCTCAGAAAATATATGAGTAGCTCTACAATGTATTCCATCTTCCATTATGCAACAATTAAGCGAAATCAATATAACTCAAATTGAAAAACCAATCATAACCCCCTCAATCATATTGTGAGCTGGCACTATAACAAATCAGACGGTAGAAAGTATCCCATATAATTGTAACCCTTCAAGTTGACACACCTAGATGAAACCGTGTGTTGTATATGCAAATCTTACTATCCGTAGAATATACATTCTCAACTGCTCTATCATTATACACAATAACTGATCCCACATTCTTCTAAAGTAGTAATAAGCTTTCCATAAGCTGGTAAGGACCCACTCTAGCTCTTGCTGATGACACGCAAGTAACCTCTAAACACTAGCCTCAACTGTGAATATACTCATGCAACCCGTTACTAATCCAGTTACCAACTATACCACTCCTCAAACCAAGATCTTTGAGAAGGATATATCACCACAACTTAGCTGATCGCCACACATCAAATAGATAAACCACAAGCTCTAACAAGCACAAATCTTCTCAAGTCACCCACCACAGACATATATACAACCAACTATCTGACTATTAACACACATCCATTGATTACAACCCAAGAGATAGTCTCCCCTCTAGAAATCCTACTCATACACAACTCCGAATTCGCATTTACAAACATCTCAAAACATCATTTCTATCAATTCTTCCATGTTAGGCAACTAAAACCTAAAATTCAACAACGGACTATCATACCGATACTGCTGTGCTTAGTCGAATAATCTGTTGACCCCATCTGTAAGCATCCTCTACGACAAATTCCCTTTCTTGGTGATACTGAAATGTGTACTACTATGCCTCTCAAGCAACTCAAATCGTCTGTGCTATCTCTAATCCCGATCCTTCTACCTGAAGATGATCATGCGACTTTGAAAAGCAATCCAAAACCTTCATGAATCTTGATGTCCATTATGATACCATATCTAAGTACAAGAATCTCGCAATCAGATACAATCCACAAGTAGGATAGCCCTTCTTATAAGAACTCTTTTACCTGGAAGCACACAACTTAGCTCAACCTAGATGTCCTACCAGAAAAGTGACTACAATGCCCTATCATACCAAAGAAGCCGATAATTTCCATTACCATGCTGACCTAAGTTGTTGTTATATTGACCCAAGTTCTTCAGATTACTCTTGACCTGCTTTGAAGACATTCACTCTTCTTTCCCACTACACTGTGATCTTTAGCCAAAACTCATCCCAAGTGACCCCAACATGAAATTATGTCATCCTAAGATCTACAAGACACTTAATTTCCTTTCATGCACCCAAAAATACCTCAAATTGAAATGTTTTCTCTAAAGAGACCTTTAATGGATCTGAAGCTGTTCCTTGCATCTCTTCAATACTGCATTATAAAATCAATAATGATACAGAAGCACTCCAAATCTCCACCATAATCCAATACAAATCTTAAATTCTTAGTCGTACAATGAATCTGGTAAATCCTCAAGTATCACACCTTGAAACTTGAACCCACTAGAACCATTCTCGAGAGTCACTCACTTTGCTCTAGTCCCCAATGCATAGCCAAGTACACCAAAAAACTAGTGTTCCATTAGAATATGAATACTTAGAAAGAAGCAACCTCATCCTTAAGCAACCGATTGAATCATTACCCTTTGAGCACTACATACACAAAGAATATCAAGCCTGGATCATTCCACCATCTCCATATATAAGTAAGGTGTAGCAGATCATGCATCAAGTAAATTTCTTGTCCAAATCATCCTTGATTTCACCCTTCTTAAATCATAACTACACCCATAGGTGTTCCTCAGTCCATTAACTATAACACCACATGCTCATATGATTCGATCATCGATAAACTCCCCCACTTGGCTCAGGGCCACAATCACATCACCTAAGATCCTACTATAGCTTTTCCTTCTTATCTACCATGATCTTGCATTATTACTTAGCTGAATTCTCATAAGCTCATGTAGCATTAATCATAACACATTCCAAATTATCAGGCCAATTGCATACTCATCTTTCTGACAGTCATGCCAACTTGCTCAAGAGATCTAAACTCCCATTGTAGTACATATATCCAGCAGATAGAAGGAAAACTCTTCATAGAAGCCTCATAAGAATCATACAATCTTGAACCTTCTCGTAGGAGATATCCCACCTACTTAACCCCAAATCGACATCTTCATATGATCCTACCATGATCACAACCATTGTACAAAATCAATTAATCTTCCCTAGTCTACACTCATCAAAAAGATATAAGAATCCATTTCATTCCACCAATGAACTACTAAGAGAGCCACCAACACATCCCACCTCTTAAGACTATACAACACACTGAGAATCAAGCATCCATAGCCCTTCGCATCCTAAGAAAATCTCCCCCGTACATCCCAACTATCTAAGCATAGTTTTTAGTCAGATAATACTCATCACATGGTTATCTTTCCACTCATTGGACCGTCATTCCTACCACTAGGGACGCCACTGGACATAAAAGTCAAAAATTACATGCTCACATAACTGAAACTACTAGCTAATGTTGCGGTCTGGACCTGGCCATAAGTCCTGTAGACTAGTGTACCTTCATAACATAGAAAAACATCACGCCCCACATCTGTAGAAACATCACAATCCGCTGGTGCCCAACTGATATCGAGTCCTCAACATCACATATAAATTAATGGAAAGAAATCGAAGATATAAACTTCAAGCTGCAATAAAGTTATATGATAAGGAAGGAAAGAAAGGGAAGTATCCTAGATGCCTTGTATCCTGTCGAAGATAAGTACGGACATCATCATACTGATCAACAAGACTCGTCTAGACACTTTCTCATGACTCATAGAACCTATGAAACTAAGACTCTGATACTAACTTGTCACAACCCAAAATCCCGCAAAGTTATGATGGAACCTAACCCAGCCTGCTAGGTAAACCAAAAAATCTCGAATGAAAGATCATCAATAATCAATATATAAGATAGAAAAATTCCATACATATCCCAAGTATTGGTAGTATAAGTCATGAGCGACTAAGATTAAGAAATCAACTCCGATACAAGAATAAATACAACATTTTGTACAAAGTTTACATAAAAAAAATTATCTGTCCTAAACTACCATGAACGAGTGGTAGCTTGAATTTGTATCGCTGGTACAACTTTAATGCTAGCTTTCGTCAACCACATCAGATTAGCTCCATGATCATCACGTAAGGTGTAGAAATGTAGTATGAGTGCAACCAACTCCATGTAATTAGTAAGAATAAAGATTAACGCCGGTAACATATTGATGAGGTTTCAAGTAATAAGATACTCATTTTATATAACCGGTACAACTCCATAACATATACATGTACACATCAACAATATCAAAATCTAAGCATGAAGTATAAGTGAGGCCATCGTGCACATAGAGAAAATATGCACAAGCAGTGTAACCAACTAAGAGTTCAACATAGAGAGAAGTACGCACTTGATATCAAATGACTCGTCAACAATTGCATATAGAGAAGATATACTCCTAGTATCATTAAATCATCAACATTTACATATAGAGAAGATATGCATAACTAAGCAAACCAAGTTGCCCAGTTTGACTTATAGAGAAGATATGTAATGCAAATCACTTCATCAAGTAAAGCAGTATATAGAGAAGATATGTGTAAAAGGCATGTGTATATTTCAGAACTAGTATATAGAGAAGATATGTAGTAAAAATCATGTATATACCCAAGGAATTTGCATATAGAGCAGATATACAAAAATCCAACCATTGATTAGTTTTCCATATTCCGCGCGTACACCATTAAGAGAGAAACATGAGAGGGCGACCCTAGGGGGGTTGGATCCTTATCCACACGCTGCATTGACAACTCACGTGCCATAATCATAATCACCACACGGACAATTCACGTGCCACAATCATAAGCAATGCACATACAACTCACATGCCATAATCATAACAACTGTTTGGACAACTCGCGTGCCATAATCATAATCACTGTTGACACTCAGTTTTGGCCCTCCGTATATAAAAATTAAATTTTACAGGCTTCCTAGTCAAAAATAACAAAAATATGGGTTTTGCACATTATTTTACTTTAATGCAATTTATTTTTTATTATTCAAATTTTTACAAAATACAGGAAGTTTTATCATTTTATTGCAATTGGTTAAATAATACTAATTTTGTGCATTTTTATAAATTTCAAACAACTTATTGATAATTGTCCTATTTTTCAATCATTAGGATATTCTATCAATTTATTGTCTTTTAAAAAATAAATTAATAATAACTATAACACAATTGTAGTAGTTACATTTTATATAAATACTATGAGATTTTCTAATTAAATAATTATTTTCTAATTTATAGTGTAACGATCCAATCGGTCGTTTTGAGAATTAGCATCCCGTTCCGTGGCTTAAGGTATCGAGAAGCTTCGTATTATGTATTATGACCTGCGTGTGTGGTCGAGTTCGGTTTTCGGATGATTCAGGATTGAATTGGAAGAGCAATTTTTGTTTCAGAAGCTTAAGTGAAAAGAGTTGACCAGAGTTTGACTTTTGTGTAGACGACTTCGGAATGGTATTTTGATGATCTCAATAGCTTTGTATGGCGATTTTGGACTTAGACGTATGTCCAGATTTGAATTTGGAGGTCCGCAAGTTGATTTAATGCATTTTGGAAAAAGTTAGAAAGTTGAAGGTTTGGAAGGTTGAAAGGTATGACAGGAAGTTAACTTTGCTGATATCGGGTTCGAATTGCGAATTCGGGAGTTGGAATAGTCCCGCTGTGTCATTGAAGACTTGCATGCAAAATTTGACGTCATTCTGGGATGATTTGATATGATTTAGCGCGAGTTGTAGAAATTGAAAGTTCATAAGTTCATTAAGTTCCATTTGAGGTGCGATTCATAGTTGTTTGATGTGATTTGAGGCCTCGAGCAGGTCCGCATCATGTTATGGGACTTGTTGATATGTTCTGACAGGGTCCCGGGGGGCTCAGGTGTATTTTGGATGGGCTACGGGCCAATTCTCTTTATTTTGGAGTTGCTGATAGCTGGTGTCTGATAACCTTCTTCACGATTGTGTACTTTAAGCCGCGATCGTGTAGTGTATTTGGTGACTTGCCACAATTCCTTCTTCGCATTTGCATGGTTAGGTCCACGATTACGAATCAGTAGCTGTTGACTCAATGCGTTCGTGACAGTGTCCGTGGTCGCGTAGTAGGTGACCATGCTGGGAAGGCCTAGCTTTTGTTCATGGCGTTCGCATGGTCCCTTTCGCAATCGCGTAAGTTGGGGGTTTAGGTGCATCGCATTTACACCCCTTGCATCGCGTTCGCGTAGTGCTTTTGTGGGGGCAGTGTTGTTTCTTCTTCGCGATCACGTGTGTTTTTCCGCAATTGCAATGTGTAAATTACTAGGCAACAATTATTTAATTTCCAAATCGAGGGTTTTTTTCCATTTTTCATCTTTTGAGCTAGAGACCTTGGTTTTGGGCGATTTATGAAGAAATTTTCAAGGAGTTGATCGGGGTAAGTAATTTTAACTTGGATTTGATTAATATACATGAATCCATCATTGTTTTTACCTTTTAATTAGGGAAATTTGTGAAAACTTCATAAGCTATATTTTTAGGACATTAAAGGCGATTTGAGGCTGGAATGGAATGATTTTAGTATGGTTGGGCTCATTATTGAATGTGTGTTCGGATTTTGTAAATTTTGTCGAGTTCCGAGGAGCGGACACGGTGATGTGCCGGAGAATTTCGGCACATTTTGATACTACTTGCTTAGACTTTAACTTGTTTTACGTGCAAATTCCTTCCGTACTTATGTAATTTTAGTGTTTTTGCAGTATATTAAGTGTAAGGACCTTAGAGCATGGAAAAGAGCTCAAAAAGCCAACTAAAGACAAGAAAAGAGTTGAAAAGCATCACAGAGGTGAATATGCGGACGCAAACATCACATGTGAGCCGCATACTTCACGTTAAAATCGCAAACCAAGACAGACATCTGCGCAAACTTTCATATCAAGAATGCGGTCGCATATGCGACCGCATAACTAAGATGCGGGCCGCAGATATGCACTTGGAGATCGCAGACACAAGCAGAGTTTTGGGTTAAGTTCAGGGTAAGGAATGCGATCGCATCTGCGATCGCATAATCAACCGCAGATCAAGTATGAAGTTTACTGTTTGTTGGAATTGCGATGCAAAATGCGGCCGCATTTCTTCAATGCGGACCGCGAATCAGGAATGCTATGAAGGCAAAACCTAGGGGTGAAATCTGCGACAGACGTGTAAGATTTGCGGACCACATTTCTGTTATGCGACAGAAATACGGTCACATTATTGACATCAGGGGCAAATCAGTCCGAATTTCGCCTCAATTTTTGGGCCTCTATAAATAGGTCTAATAGGGTTTTGTAGGGACTATCTTGTCAGAATTTAGAGCAGAAAGTACAAGGCTTGAATTATTTTATCTCTTGGAAGCTTTTGGGATCAATTATCTTCTACTTTGTAAGCAGTATGACAATTATTAGTCTTTCAATTTCAGGTTTTAGCATGAGTAGCTAATTCTAAACACTATGGTTGTGAACCCTAAGTGGGTATGATGTTATTGGGTGTTTGATATTGAATATATTTTCAACGGTTGATTGATATTTGTTTACTTCTAATCCATTAAACAATTGTTAGTGGTTTCAAACATTAACAAACGCCATTGAATTCCATCTTTGCTTTGGAAAGCGGGGTAGAATTTGGTTGAAGTAAATAACAAAGACTCAAGGCTTTAAACCTTGTTTAATAAAATCGCTTAGCAATAAGTGGGTTTTAATTTGGCATAAATTGATTGTTCTTAATCACAACTCTTTTGTATTTGGGAAAATCATAAAGAGGAAATATTACCCAACCATTGAAAAATATTGGGTAGTCAATTAGACATCAATTGCAGATCAAAAAATTCTTCCGTTGGAAATATATCATATTGACATCGATAGCATTATACTTCAGAAAGGGGGACACAACCTTGGTTTCTTTAATCATATTATTTATATTCATAATATTGCAATTAGTCTTCATTTAAACTTAAATTCATTTCATACTTTTGTTACGATTACTTGATAGAATTACGACTGTAGTTGAGTATTACGCTAATTAAGTAAACGTTTCACACCTATTCCCTGTGGGATTCGACCGCAACCTTGTTGGGTTATTATATTTGACACCAACCACTTTCACTGTTTATTAAGGTGTAATTTGAGCGTATCAAATTTTAAAGAAAAAGAAAAGAAAGATAGTTATATATGTGTATTTATAATGATGGAGCTTTGAAGGACATTAGAGAGGTATTTAAGGTGGTTCCATATTGGGAACTAGATGCCATTGAGGCTATGGGGTTTGAAAAGAAACAAAGTGTAAAAAGAAAGAAAAATGTAATTAGTGTTCAAGGAGGATGTAGTCACTCATATCCTCAAAGAAAAATATAATTTGAGCGTATCAAATTTTGGCACCGTTGCCGGGGAATACAGTTTTGAAATGACTAGTTAGTGTATGCTTTACTGTACGTCTAATTCTATTCTATCACACTTTGTTTGTTTTGCTTGGTGTTGATAGGAGAACATGTTGGACTATGGTGAAGATGTGGAGGTAGACGCGGAAGGAAATCCTTTTGCGGACATTGAGGAGTATATCGAGAATACAAATGCTATTGTACCTCCGGCTATTGGTGCTGCAACCTTCAAAGTGGAACACGGGTTAATTCTGATGCTGAAAGCGGAGGGATTTTTCAGGAATTCCACAGATGACGATCCAACACAACACCTCAGAAATTTCTTGGGTGTATGTGCAATGCACAAGCAGAATAATGTATCCGACGATGCCCTAAGGTTGAGATGCTTCAAGTATTCTCAAGCTGGGGAAGCAAGGAAGTGGCTCCAGGATCTTCCTCCAATGTCCATACACTCATGGTTCGAACTTGTCCGAGCTTTCTTGTCGAAATGGTTTCCACAAAGCAAGAAGTCCGAGCTCAGGGATAAGATTTTCTTCTTCAAGCAACTACCAGGCGAACAACTACATGAAGCGTGGGATCGCTTTAAATTATATTTGGTGAGGTCCCTAAACCATGGTTTTCCGGATTCCATGTTCTTGGAAAATTTTTACATGGGTTTGGATCCTATGAACCAATCAATAGCGAAGAATGCAGCTGCTGGATCGTTTATGGATAAATCCTTCGCTAGGGTGACTCAAATATTGGATAAAATGGTAAAGCATAACCAAGCTTGGAATTCTGAGGACTCCACAGGCGGAATTGCAATTGGCTCTCCTTCCTTGAGCAACATGATCAAGGAAAATCAAGAGCGAGACCAAGTAATTGCAGAACTTGCTACGTATGTCAATGTGTTGATGAAGATGTTCACTGAAAACCAAAAGAAGAAAGTGAATGTGGTTGAGAATGTGAAGCCGGTACCTAATGAAGATTATGAGGAGGCTAACTATGTCAACAACTTTCAAGGAGGGTACCAAAGACAGAACTACCAAGGTCAAGGTTCACAGAACCAATGGAGGCCAAACCCGCAAGGGCAAGGTCACCACCAATGGTGAAACGACCACGGTAGTTCCAACCAAGGAAACTGGAACAACAACAACAACTTTTCATATCGTAGTGCAAATCCTTATGTTCCCCCGAAGGGTCAGTACTCAAATCAAGGTTCTTCCAGTGAGTCTAAATTGGAAAGTATGCTTGAAAGGATACTGCAAAACCAAGAAAAGTCTGACAACTCCATGAGGAACATGACTGAGTTGGTTGGCTCTCATACTGCAGCTATTCAGAAACTGGAAATGCAAATGAGAGATCTTTCTCGTGAGCAACATCCACAGCAGAAGGGAACACTTCCCAGTGATACAATTGCTAATCCAAAGGGAAGTGGGAGTGGCCCAACTTCTCATATCATGGCAATGCCTACCAGGAGTGGGAAAATAATACAAGGAAAGGGTGACCAAGCGGTTGATGTGGAAGAATTTGAAAAGGGAGTTGAGGTTGAACAGCCTAATGTTGTTGCAGTTGATAAAACTCCGGAAGTTGTGCAAATCCGAGAAGAGACCCGAGAAGGGATGAAGGAAAAGGCAGAAGAAACATCAAACATTCTTCCGTCGATTCCTAGACCCCCTCCTTTTCCTCAAAGACTTGCAAGAAGAGTTGATGATCGCAAGTTTGAGAAGTTCTACAATATTCTCAAGCAATTATCTATGAACATACCGTTCTTGGAGGCTTTTCAAGAAATGCCTGGTTTTGCTAAATACTTAAAAGATTTGATTACAAAGAAGAGAACCACCAAGAATGAGGTGGTGAATATGACTCACCGGGTTAGTTCTATTATTGCTACAAACCCCATTCAGAAGAAAGAAGACCCAGGAGCATTTACTATTCCTTGCACTATAGGGGTGCACGATTTTGCAAAGGTTTGCTCTTTGTGACTTGGGGCTAGCATTAACTTAATGCCGCTTGCCATCTACAAACAAGCGGGATTAGTAATGGCAAGGCCAACAAGTATGAGGTTGCAAATGGCTGACCATTCAATCAAGAGACCGGTTGGAATTGTTGATGACGTGATTGTGAAGGTGGAAAAATTTCATATACCCACTGATTTTGTAATTCTGGATTGTGCTGTTGACAAAGAAATCCCTATTATCTTGGGGAGACCATTTCTAGCCACTGGAAGAGCTCTTATGGATTCGGAACAGAATGAAATCAAATTCCGAGTGAACTATAAAGAGGTTACATTCCAAGCAAGTAAGGGTATGAAGCTACCGAATGAGTATGAGAGCATTTGAGTGATTGGTATTGTTGATGAGGTGGATGATGCTGTTGAGATGAAGATGGAAGAGCAATGCCTCGGTGAAGCATTGGCAGCTATCCTGGTAAACTTTGACGGTGATGATATGGATGGTTTTATGGAGTCGGTGAATGCATTGGAGGGGTGTGGTTCTTACTCTTATGCTCCACCAAAGCTTTCTCTTGACTTGGAGAATAGATCTACACCTCCTGCAAAGCCGTCTATCATTGAGCCACCACAACTAGAGCTCAAACCACTTCCTCCGCACTTGAGGTATAAATTTCTTGGCTTAAATAATACTTTACCAGTAATTGTTTCTTCTTTGTTGAATAATGTGCAGGTGGAACAATTGTTGAAAGTTTTGAAGGAGCATAGGCAAGCCATTGGTTGGACAACTGCGGACATTCGTGGGATCCCTGCTGGAATTTGTGAGCATAAGATTCAATTACAAAGTGGGACCAAACTGAGTGTGGAACACCAGCGACGGTTGAACCCGTCAATGCAGGAAGTAGTAAAGAAGGAAATAATCAAATGGTTGGATGCCGGGGTAGTCTACCTCATTGCTGATAGTTCATGGGTGAGCCCGGTGCAATGCATGCCGAAAAAGGGAGGCATGACTGTGATTAAAAATGAGAAGAACGAGCTTATCCCAACAAGAATAGTAACCGGCTGGAGGGTGTGCATGGACTATAGAAAACTAAACAGTGCCACATGCAAGGACCATTTCCCTATGCCTTTTATTGATCAAATGCTTGATCGGCTAGCGGGAAAGTCTTTCTATTGTTTCCTTGATGGATACTCCGGTTATAATCAGATCAACATAGCTTTGGAGGACCAAGAGAAAACAACATTCACATGCCCCTATGGAACATTTGCTTTTAGCTAGATGTCATTCGGTCTATGCAATGCTCTAGCTACTTTTCAGAGATGCATGATGTCTATCTTCTCCGACATGGTAGAGGATTTTCTTGAGGTCTTCATGGATGATTTTTCGGTGGTAGGCTAGACTTTTGAGCATTGTCTTAGTAATCTTAAACAAGTGCTCAAGAGATGTGAAGAGACCAACCTTGTGCTGAATTGGGAAAAATGCCACTTCATGGTGGATGAAGGTATTGTCCTGGGACATAAAATCTCAAGGCATGGCATCGAGGTAGACAGGGCTAAGATAGAAATCATCTCTAAGCTTCCTCCACCCACTTCCGTCAAAGGTGTTCGCAGTTTTTTGGGGCATGCTGGATTCTATAGGCGTTTCATCAAGGATTTCTCAAAGATTGCAAATCCTATGTGCAAACTCCTTGAGAAGGATGCCAAGTTCGTGTTCGATGAGAAATGCCTCAAGGCTTTTGAGGAATTGAAGCAAAAGCTCACCACGGCACCCATTATTGTCACACCAGAATGGTCACTTCCTTTCGAACTTATGTGTGACACCAGTGGTGTAGCCATTGGAGTAATGCTGGGCCAACGACACAATAAAGTTCTTCACCCGATCTACTATGCTAGTAAAACACTTAATGGGGCGCAGATGAACTACACAGTGACTGAATAAGAACTCCTGGCCGTTGTTTATGCTTTTGAGAAGTTCCGTTCTTACTTGCTGGGCTCCAAAGTGATAGTGTACATAGACCATGCAGCTCTTCACTATCTCATGGCAAAGAAAGATGCAAATCCTCGGCTGATTCGATGGGTTTTGTTACTGCAAGAGTTCGATTTTGAAGTCAAGGATCGGAAAGGAACTCAAAATCAAGTGGCGATCACTTGTCCAGAGTTGAAGAAGCTGGGAGACCAAAGGGAGATCTGGAAATCAATGATGCATTCCCAGATGAACACATACTGGCCTTATCCAATACCTTTGCTCCTTGGTACACCGACATCGCTAACTACCTAGTTAGCGACCTTATTCCGGAAGGGTTGGAGTCTTACCAAAAGAAGAAGTTCTTGAGAGATTTCCGGAACTACTACTGGGAAGAGCCTTTCTTGTTCCGTGTTTGTGCGGACAACATCATCAGAAGATGCTTGCCAGAAGAAGAAATGATACAAATTCTAAAAGCTTGTCGTGACTCGCCGGTTGGGGGTCATCATGGGGGAAATAGAACAGCAGCGAAGATTTTGGAATGTGGTTACTACTGGCCTTCGATTTACCAGGATGCTAATCAATTGGTTAAGGCTTGTGACCAATGCCAAAGGCAAGGCCCAATCTCTAGGAGGCATAGAATGCCGATGCACTTCGTGATGGAGATTGAAATATTCGATGTTTGGGGAATTGACTTCATGGGCCCCTTTATAAGCTCATGCCGAATGAAATACATCTTAGTGGCTGTGGACTACGTGTCCAAATGGGTAGAAGCCATTGCTCTACCAAACAATGAGGCACGGAGTGTGACGACATTTTAAAATAAGAACATTTTCACTCGGTTTGGCACTCCCAGAGCCATTCTTAGTGATGGGGGGTCGCATTTCTGCAACAAAGCCTTCAAAGTTCTACTTGAAAAGTATGGTGTCAAGCACAAGGTAGCCACACCCTATCATCCGCAATCAAGCGGTCAAGTGGAGGTATCTAACCGGGAAATAAAGAGCATACTAGCAAAAACGGTGAATGCAAACAGGACCGACTGGTCGAAGAAGCTAGATGATGCACTTTGGGCGTACCGCACATCATACAAAACCCCCATTGGTACGTCTCCCTATCGGCTAGTTTTTGGAAAAGCTTGCCATCTACCTGTGGAACTTGAGCACAAGGCTATGTGGGCCTTAAAAAGATTAAACATGGACTGGGCAGAAGCTGGAACTTTGAGGCTAACACAATTGAGTGAAATGGAGGAATTCCGTCTCCATGCGTATGAAAGTGCAGCCGTGTATAAAGAGAGAATGAAGTTTGTCCGTGATAAAAAGATCCTGAAAAGAGAATTCAAGGCAGGTGATTTGGTATTGCTTTTCAACTCCAGACTAAAGTTATTTCCGAGCAAGCTAAAATCGAAATGGTCTGGTCCCTTCAAAGTAGTCGATGTCTCTCCCTTTGGAGCCGTAGAATTAGCATCGGAGGATGGGCTCCGAACTTTCAAAGTGAATGGTCAAAGAATCAAGAATTACTTGGGACCAGATGGTGAGAAGCATTTTGTGGAGCAGCTGGCTCTAAAAGATGGTCCATGCCCGACCATGGAGTAAATTCAGAGGAGTCTCAACTTCGTCGTGCCGCGACACTAAATCAAGTGCTTCAGGGAGGCAACCCATGTGTGGTAACATTTATTTTTGTTTGTTGTTGTAAATTTATTTAAGTTTTTGATAGATAGATTTACTTAAGCTATTTGAAGGGTGTGTTAGAATGCAGGAGTTTTCAACAGGACACAATACTGAGAAAGAGTGCCTGAAACTGAAGAAAAACTACTATGTGACGATTGCTGCACAAATGCGATCGCATTATCAATATGCGAACTGCATTTGTGTCACAAAATAAAGCAGAGAGTTGGGCTAAAATGGTTGCCAAAATTGCAAAGATGTAATGCAGTTTGCGGATCGCATTTGCACTATGTGGTCCGCATTTCTATCGCAAACAGAAGCAGAGAGTTTGGCTCAAAATGATAAAAAAAAATTGTGACAAGGCAGTCCAATTTGCGGATCGCATTTAAACTATGCGATCGCAATTTGCTTCACATTTGTACCCTTGCAGCAGAACTCACCACATAACACATATGCGATCGCATATTGTGTTATGCGGTGACTTATCCATCGCATAGTGACAGGTAAGGGTCCGCATTTTCTCATCTTTTAATCCTTCAATACAGCATATAAAAAAAAAAGAAAGGGAAAGAACAGAAAAACGAACAATAAAAGAAAATATCGGAGGAAAACAGAGATCTAAGCTTACCAACGACAAAGATCTGGTTAAAATTTCCATACTTCCTGAAATCTTCTTCATAGGTATGTGTATTGATCCACTCAATTCCTATCTTTGCTATGTCTTTAGTTTTCATTCCGAAAGTTAGGTTTTGTTGCCCATCGTAGATGCTTGGGCGTTTTTGGGGGATGGGTAGAGAAATCTAGGGTTGCCATTTATGGGGGGATGAACAAAATTTTGAATCCAAAGGCATCTGCGGCCCACAAATCAAAATGTGGACCGCATTGTGGCCGCATCCCTAAAACCCTAGGTACCTGAAGAAGACGAAAAATGCGGTGCCTTTGCGGTTACATAACTGCGATGCGAACCGCAAAGGCACAACAAACTGGGGCAGAACATCATGTTAACACCAGAACATCCGCGTAGGGTTTGCGATTGCATATCTCACTTTGTGGTGGATATGCGATCGCATTTGTGTTCTGCTGATATGTCTGTGAACAATAACTTTATGCGATGGTTATGCGATTCGCATAGTGGTTATGCGATCGCATATTCCACCGCAGAATGAAGTCCAGCATTGCACACCTATGAATGCGACCGCAAACCATGCCGCATTCATTTAACTCTTTGTTGCCTTCTTCTGTTTTCTTTTCCCTTTTTCTGCCAATGTCACTCACATTCTACCTTTATACAGATATGGCACCTCAAAAGCATGTTGCAAAGAAAGGGCACCATCTGGTCGTCACACGTCGCAGCCAAAACGTGTGCGAAAGGAACCAAATATGCCAAGCACCTCCCAGTTTGATGAGGAGGATCTCTTGCCCTCAGTCGATCTACTGGCTGAGGCTATAAGGAAACATGGAGATGACTTCTATCTTCGATTCGGGGTTGAAGGCTCGAGGGAACTGTATAGAGAGGGACTAACAAAAAGAAAACTCTTGGGAGAGAAGCAGTTGAGCATAAATGGACTCCAAGAATAGTACCCCCATATTCTCAAACATAAAAGCGAGAAAATGGGAGTGCTTCACTGAGGCACCCAAGGAATTCAACGAGTCATTGGTCTGGGAGTTCTATGCATCCTATGGTGCTTCCAGAACGGCGCACCACGAACGTAACAAATTATTCACTGGCATCGTACTGGTTCGGGGAAAGAATGAGTTCTAATACAACGAAGAAATTAATGAAATATACTTCCCCGATTGGCAATCAGGCATAGCCGAGTACGATGCCAAGTACTCCAACAGAGAGAATGAACGTGGGTGGATAGCGTCTGTTATTGCAAAGGGGACTCCTGCTTGGATAAATCCTGGAAAGAATATTTATAAAGAGGATCTCACAAGGGAGGGAAAAATTTTGGCTGAGCTTCGTCACCTCCCGTTTGATACCGTCCAGAAACGAAACGAATATAAGCATTGAGAAAGCCCTTCTCATTGCGTGCATTATGACCGATATAAAAATCAATGTGGGGAATCTAATCTTCCAGGAGATTGGTATCCGGGCAACGCAGCGTGCCACATCACTTCCATTTTCGAGTTTGATCACAGCCCTCTGCAAAGCCGTGAACGTGCCTCTCATGCCACAAGCTGACAAAACCGGAAAGGAAACAAGGGATATAGATATCACTCGTATCAGTAATTCTGCTACCCCAACAGAGACCCCACTCTAGGACCTTGACTCCCAGACTCCCATATCTCCCCAAGATCCAGAGGCCTCCACTTCTGCTGCAGAGCCTGCCTCCCAGTCCACCACGGGCCAACCTTCGTCGACACTGCCAGCCCTTTCAAGACTTGGTCTCATTGCAGAGCATGCCAATGCCAAGGTGGACCAACTCTTGAAAACCCTGCCAAACCTTATCAAACAAGCCCTGACTCCAATACAAACGTTAGTGACAGCTCTCCAACAACAACAAACATTGTTTGGGGATCGCTTGCACAAGCTTGAGTTTAGGGTTGAACAGATCGAGAGAGGTGAGGTTAGGGGTTTACCTTAGCTGAGGGAGGAAGTGAAATCTATGAAGACCGAACTCCAGAAAATGCAAAATTTGGAGTTCGACCTATCATCTTTCCTCCCCAAAGAGGGTGACCAAGGTGCAGACATGGCTGCACCAGACCTGGGTTTAGACTTCACAGCTCTGATGGCAGACATTGCACCTCAGTCTGCCAGAGAGTCTCAACCTCCAGCTCCTCCGGTACATGTCAATAGTGATGAAGAGGAGACATCTGGACATTCATCAGAGCTTGAAGGTGAAGAGGTAGAGGATGACGACTCATGGTCTGACGAGGATGAAGGCCCTCAGGAGAAGGGCAAACAGATTGCTGCTCCCACAGTGGAGGATGAGGAGCACGTAAACATTCAACGGGCCATACAACACTCGTTAGCAGATGTAGCCGCCCATGCAGATCCATCGGCTACTCAGCCATCAGTGGGCAAGGCTAGCAGCTCAGCAGCCCCAACACCAGCTCCTGTCCAGTCCAACAGCCTTCCTTCAGCTGCAGAGGGTCCACAGGCTACTGATTCCCATAGCGGTAGTGCGCCCCAAGGAGCCCCTTGAACTCTACTTCTTTTCTTATGCATTGGGGACAATGCATGATTTCGGTTGGGGCTGGTAGCTTATCTGTATATTTGATCTGTATTATTGTATTTTTTTTTGCGACATTAGTAACTGTAAAATATGTACTAGTGCTTAATGATTTTTGTATATATGTTGTCTTTAATTAGTAGAAAGTTAAAGTTTTTCACCTTTAGTATTTAGAAATAAAAGTCCCCTTGTTTTTTCTTTGCCGAGTTCTTTTTCAAGGGTGTAATAGTAGAACCAGGATAGTAAAATGAAACATGTTGACCGGGATGGTGTAATTGTCTAGTATCAAGCATGTGTGTCTGTGTAAAGATTGTACCCTTTTAACATATCAACTGCGTGAACTTGAGGCTCACTCTGTGATTCTATGTCTACCTAGAGTCATGTATTTATGTATGATGAAAGCCTTGAATTGCCAAATGTTAACTCTACGGCTGTAAACTATGTTAACCAAATAGTTTGTGTGCCATGTGTGTGAGCTCTTTGTATAAATAGTTCTTGTGTTTGCGTCTGCCATCTAGAACTTGCCCGGTTGGTTTTTTGACGCCTATTATAATTACACTTAGTTGGAGAGAGGATCTTAGGCATTCTTTGTTTTATTTATGAAACCTCTTTAGCCTTTTATGCCTACCTGTGCATAAATAATATCACTAGTATCCTATTTGAGCCTTTGACCTTTTCTTTGGCCTCCTCATTACAAACCTTTCCCTTTTGTAAAATAATTATCTCTTTTTAACCCGTTCCTCCTTGAACATTGAGAATGAGGCTAAAAGCCTAAGTTGGGGGTGTGGGTCAAAAAAGGAATTGGGTAAGGTTATACAGTGAGGGTAAGAGCTTATACCTCAAAGTGCTAATATGAATTTATGAAAGCTCCAGAAAAAAAAAGAAAAGAAAAAGAAAAGAAAGATAGTTATATATGTGTATATATAATGATGGAGCTTTGAATGACATTAGAGAGGTATTTAAGGTGGTTCCATATTGGGAACTAGATGCCATTGAGGCTATGGGTTTTGAAAAGAAACAAAGTGTAAAAAGAAAGAAAAATGTAATTAGTGTTCAAGGAGGATGTAGTCACTCATATCTAAATATTTATCCTACCCTTCCTTAAACCTACATTACAAGCTTAAAAAGTCCTTATGTGATCTCCAACCAAGCATTCTTAGAAGTAGGCGACGAATTAAAATAAGGGCAAGCCTATGGTATGGTATGTGGTGACACTTGAATTTCTTTTCTAAGAGTGAGTGTATTTGAAAATTAGTCCCTTTGTGTTGTTATTATAAATATTGTGAGTTTGAGACTTTCTTTCTAGTGAGGGCACATGAACCGCGAGGTTGATAAAAAGTTGAGTTTTGAGTAAAGCATAAGTGCACTCAGCTGAAGGTAGCCTTTAGTCACTTTGTTTGAGGCTCAAAGTTCACAAGCTGATTGGTTTTCCTTGAATATACTGATGATTCAGGGAGGATAAAGCATTCGAAGAGGCATGCTTGAAATACTAACAACAAACACTGTCCGTAGTCATTATTGTTTCATGTTTTGTAAATCGAGTCTAGAATAAGATAGTGTTGTTTTAGTTGCTTGAGGACAAGAAAAAGTTTAAGTTGGGGGTGTTGATGTGCCGGAGAATTTTGGCACATTTTGATACTACTTGCTTAGACTTTAACTTGTTTTACGTGCAAATTCTCTCGGTACTTATGTATTTTTAGTGTTTTTGCAGTATAAGAAGTGTAAGGACCTTAGAGCATGGAAAAGAGCTAAAAAAGCCAACTAAAGACAAGAAAAAAGTTGAAAAGCATCTCAGAGGTGAATATGCGGTCGCAAACATCACATACGAGCCGCATACTTCACGTTAAAATCGCAAACCAAGACAGACATCTGGGCAAACTTTCATGTCAAGAATGCGGTCGCATATGCGACCGCATAACTAAGATGCGGCCGCAGATATGCACTTGGATATCGCAGACACAAGCAGAGTTTTGGATAACGTTCAAGGTAAGGAATGCAATCGCATCTGCGATCGCATAATTAGTATGCGAACCGCACAATCAACCGCAGATCAAGTATGAAGTTTACTGTTTGTTGGAATTGCGATGCAAAATGCGGCCGCATTTCTTCAATGCGGACCGCGAATCAGGAACGCTATGAAGGCAAAACCTAGGGGTGAAATCTGTGACAGACGTGTAAGATTTGCGGACTACATTTCTGTTATGTGACAGAAATGCGGTCGCATTATTGACATCAGGGGAAAATCAGTCTGAATTTCGCCTCGAATTTTGGGACTCTATAAATAGGTCTAATAGGATTTTGTAGGGACTATCTTATCAGAATTTAGAGCAGAAAGTACAAGGCTTGAATTATTTTGTCTCTTGGAAGCTTTTGGGATCAATTATCTTTTACTTTGTAAGCATTATGACAATTATTAGTCTTTCAATTTCAGTTTTTAGCATGAGTAGCTAATTCTAAACACTAAGGTTGTGAACCCTAAGTGGGTATGATGTTATTGGGTGTTTGATATTGAATATATTTTCAACGGTTGATCGATATTTGTTTACTTCTCATTCTTTAAACAATTGTTAGTGGTTGCAAACATTAACAAATGCCATTGAATTCCATCTTTGCTTGGGAATGCGGGGTGGAATTTGGTAGAAGTAAATAACAAAGACTCAAGGCTTTAAACCTTGTTTAATAAAATCGCTTAGCAATAAGTGGATTTTAATTTGGCATAAATTGATTGTTCTTAATCACAACTCTTTTGTATTTGGGAAAATCATAAAGAGGAAATATTACCCAACCATTGGAAAATATTGGGTAGTCAATTAGACATCAATTGCAGATCAAAAGATTCTTCCGTTGGAAATATATCATATTGACATCGATAGCCTTATACTTCATCAAGGGGGACACAACCTTGGTTTCTTTAATCATATTATTTATATTTATACTATTGCAATTAGTCTTCATTTAAACTTAAATTCATTTCATACTTCTGTTACAATTACTTGATAGAATTACGACTGTAGTTGAGTATTACGCTAATTAAGTAAACGTTTCATACCTATTCCCTGTGGGATTCGACCCCAACCTTGTTGGGTTATCATATTTGACACCGACCGCTTACACTATTTATTAAGGTGTAATTTGAGCGTATCACCCGGGGTCGACTTTTTGAGTTGACTTTTTGATTTTCTTTAAAGATTGCTACTTTATTATCTGAAATTATTTTCTATGGTTTATATTTATGGTATAATATTATTTTTGCTAGATTCGAGCCGTTCAGAGTTGGATATTCTCGGAAAAAACTTACTAGTTGACTGAGTTAGCTTGTTTGAGGTAAGTGTCTTGCCTAACCTTGTGTGGGGGGAAACTACCCCTTAGGATTTGAGTCATTTGTACTATCGTGTCATGTGAAACCGTGTATGCAAGGTGACGAGTACGTACTCGGGCTTATATGTGAAAATTGACTAGTTTAGACTCTTAGGCTTACTTCAGGTATTTATTTGAAATTGTTAGCACATATTATATCTTTTATTTGTCATGTTTTCTCCCACATGCTTTTTTTGAAGTTGTTGTTACATGCCACATCCTTTACATGTCAAATTTACTCTTATATGCATTATTTGAAGTTGTTACCTTTTTTGTCATTATGTGACTTCCTTTATTGTTGAGTTACTCTTAATTGAAATTGTTGTTACATGATATTCTTTTGTTGCTGGGTTATTCTCATGCATTTAGATGTAGTTGCTAGTTCATGTCATTTCTTTCATTGTTAGCCTATTTCATACACTAGAATCCGAAGTTTGCCATTGCATAGAAATACCTTCATTATCGAGTTTATACTTAAGCAATTAATTGAAGTTGAAGTTATTGAAAGTCATTAATCTATTTTAATTGAAGTTGGGATTAAAGGGGGTGTTGTTCATCGTTGAGCTGCTTTCCCATTATTTTGTTGTTATTGAAATTCTATACACATTGTGTTTGAGACATTGGCTATTTGTTGTGGAAATATTGATATTGTCGGTTCTTTTGGAAAGGTTGTGGCCTATTGGCATTTGTGATACGAGTTGATATGTCGTGTTGTTGTGATGTCAGTACATGTGAATTGTTGTGTGGATTGTGTATACGGGTGAAACCGGACCCATAAGCCGGCCCGATTCCCGATAAAATAAATCAATTAAGGAACGCGATGACGAGGAACCATAATCAAGGTAAGGGACTCGTCGAGTCAGGCACCGGGGGTACGACGCCTGCCCTCGAGTATATCATGGCCATGACCATGGAATCGGTCCAAATCCCAAAAGACTTTCGAGAGCATTATTGGACAATCGAACACAATTAACGTAAGGCCGTAATATCCGTGTCCAATCGGGTATCGCGGCGCAGATCTCGAAACATACCAACGGGATCCAATAATTAGTTAGACGGGAGATTTTTACTCTTTATGGAATTGTATCTAGAGTAGGATTCCCCTACAATATAAGGGGGGGGGGTCTGATTATTCATTGAACATATTGTAACACTCATCCCAAAACAATATACTATTATTTTCACTTGTATCATAGCTCTTACATTGTTTATCAGTGTTTCATTATTATAAGCCCAGGATCGAAGATGTATACCTCGTCGAGGCTGCCGTCGAGTCTAGAATTATCTCCCCCTTATTTTCAAGTGGTATGATAATTTATTACATCTCTTGCCTGTTTATTCTAGCAACCTTTACCATCTGTATTGAATAAATCCACGTATCCTTAAAATCTCTTACAAAATTTAATTGTTATCCGTTTTTAGGGTATACAGTTTGGCGCCCACCGTGGGGCTAAGGATAATAGTGGCAATTTGATACAAATCTCCATAACGCATCCTATTCTACACTTGTTCTTTGAAGTGTCTTCAATTTCAGGTCAAAGTTTAAGAACTCCCAATCTGCACCTCTAAACGTGGATGCTGAGTCTGGTCACCATAGCAAGAACAACAATATGGTACCCAGTAAGAAGGTGCCCCATGTCGATCCCAATTGACGCTAACTCACATGTGGCCATCAATGTGAATCTGCCTATCGATCTTGAGAACAGCATTCGCGGGGGAGTCCGATCGATAGCCCAAAATATACACGACGGTGAATGAGATGAGATCAACTTGCGAAAGATTTTTGAAATGCTACAGGCCAAACAGGCCGTGATAGCCCTGCTGCAGAACCAAAGCCCTCAGCAGAGTTGAGCCCGAGCCGTCCGGGGAAATCACTCACAGAAACGAACAAATCATGGAGAGGCCAAGTGAAGCGGAACCCAGGACTAACCC
Organism: Nicotiana obtusifolia; assembly: GCA_002018475.1. Taxonomy (NCBI): domain Eukaryota; kingdom Viridiplantae; phylum Streptophyta; class Magnoliopsida; order Solanales; family Solanaceae; genus Nicotiana; species Nicotiana obtusifolia. The sequence goes on from MCJB01045981.1 coordinate 64,760, forward strand.
TGAGATCATAAAAGTGCTTGAGGAACTGACAAAACAGGTAGAATCGGGAGAACAGAAAATCGAGACAAATGATTAAAAAGTGGAAACCTACAATTCTAAGGTCGACCAAATCCCAGGAGCACCACCGATATTGAAGGGTTTGGATTCCAAGAAGTTTGTTCAGAAACCTTTCCCTCCGAGCGCAGCTCTGAAGCCAATCCCAAAGAAGTTTCGCATGCCCGAAATTCCTAAGTACAACGGAACAACTGACCTAAATAAGCATGCGACCTCCTACACATGCGCCATCAAAGGTAATGACTTGGAGGATGATGAGATCGAGTCTGTCCTATTGAAAACGTTCGGAGAAACTTTGTTAATGGGAGTTATGATATGGTATCACAACTTACCCCCTAATTCTATTCACTCGTCCGCTATGCTTGCATACTCCTTCGTGAAAGCACACGCCGGGGCCATCAAGCTCTAGACCAGGAAGTCGGACAACTTTAAAGTGAAACAGAGAGATAATGAGATGCTCAGGGAATTTGTGTCATGATTTCAAATGGAACGAATGGACTTGCATCCGGTCGCGGATGATTGGACCGTAGAAGCCTTCACCCAAGGACTCAATACTCGAAGCTTGTTGGCTGCACAACTATTGAACAAAAATCTGATAGAGTATCCGACTGTAACTTGGGCCGACGTACATAACCCGTATCAATCAAAAATTAGGGTCGAAGATGATCAGCTTGGGGCCCCTTCCGGGTCTATTTATCCTGTCAGAGCTATTGACAGATCCAAAAGAGACATTGATCGTAAATCGCGATCAAATAGGGACCGGTATCAACCATACAATGGACACCGGAGAGGTAATGGGTCTGGGCGAAACCCTGTGAAAAGTGAAAGGAGAAGAGATCGAGTTCAAAATAACTAGGAACTCATGAGCAGAAGCGATTTCGACAGGCCCGTCAGGCCTAAGGAAGCGCCGAAGTTATCGGAGTATAACTTCAACGTCGATGCTACTGCCATTGTATCTGCCATCGGGCACATCAGAGAAACCAAATGGTCTCGACTTTTACAGTCCGATCTAGCCCTAAGGGACCCCAAACTAATGTGCAAATGCCATGGCACTCACGGTCACAGAACTGAAGATTTTCGACAACAGAGAGAAAAAGTAGCCTGGTTATTCAATAACTGACATCTCTGAGAGTTCCTGAGTGATCGAGCGAAAAACCATTTCAGGAATAGAGACTCTAATAAGCAGATCGAGTAAGAGGAACCTCAGCACGTCATTAACATGATCATCAGTGGGGTCGACGTCCCCCAGGGGCCAACGTTGCGCACTAAAATATCCATCATGAGGGAAAAACAGACTCGAGATTAGGTGCCAGAAGGAACTTTGTATTTCAACGACGAGGACGATGAAGGTATCGTGAAAACACACAATGATGCACTGGTAATATCTGTACTCATAAATAAATCTCAAGTTAAACATGTATTAATTGATGCAGGTAGCTCGACCAATATCATCAGATCGAGAGTCGTAGAGCAGCTGGGTGTACAAGACCAAATTGTGCCTGCAGTTCGATCTCTAAAAAAATTCAACATGGCATGTGAGACCACTAAAGGTGAGATAACACTATCGGTGAACACTGTTGGAACCATCCAAGAAACAAAGTTCTACGTGATCGAAGGAGATATGAGATATAATGCTCTATTCAAGAGTCCGTGGATTCATAACATGAGGGCAGCGCCCTCGACACTACACATGGTGTTGAAATTCCCAACGCTAGGAGGGATTAAAAATAATTTACGGAGAATAACCGGCCGCAAAGGACATGTTTGCAGTCGATGATGTGATCCCGATATCCGTAATATTGACACCAAAGGGTACAAGTTCTGTCTCCAAGTAAGAGGGAAAATAGCAGTCATCGATGCCGGCCCCGACCGAACCAGAAAGACAGGGTACGGGTGAGAATGACGACTACGAGTTCCTAGGTCTTTCATAGACCTCGACAATTCTGACGCCACCAAATCAACGCTCGAGGAACTATAGCATGTCATATTGATAGAGCACCTACTCGATCGCAAGGTATACCTGGGCACGGGGTTAAGCCCCGAGCTCAGGAAAAAACTCATTAAGTTCCTTATAGTTAACATAGATTATTTCGCTTGGTCCTACCTTGACATGACAGGGATCCCACCGAAAATAACTACTCACAAGCTGAGCCTGGATCCGAAGTTCCACCCCGTCAAATAGAATAGGAGGCCTCAGTCTGAAGTCAAGCATGCATTCATCAAAGACGAGGTATCAAAACTCCTTAAAATAGGATCCATTTGGAAGGTTAAGTAGCCGAATTGGTTAGCAAACGTAGTGGTAGTCCCTAAAAAGGGAAATAAATTAACAATGTGTGCAGACTACATAGACTTGAATAAGGCATGCCCCAAGGACTCTTTTTCTTTGCCCAACATCGATCGCATGATTGATACCACCGCCGGCCATGAGATCCTCAATTTTCTCGATGCCTATTATGCGTATAACAAAATACGGATGGACCCGGACGACTAGGAAAAAACGTCTTTCATCACTAAATACGGCACCTACTATTTTAACGTAATACCATTCTGACTAAAAAACACTGGTGCCACTTACCGACACCTAGGAAATCGGATGTTCGAATGAAAAATAGGAAAATCAATGGAGGTTTACATTAACGATATGCTAGTTAAGTCCCTGCGAGTAGAGGACCATTTGAAACTTTTGTAGGAAACCTTTAACATATTTAAGAATATAATATGAAGTTGAACCCGGAGAAATGCGCATTCAGAGTCGGGTCCGAAAAATTTCTCGAAATCATGGTGTCTAACCGGAGAATCAAGATCAGTCCCGATAAAATCAAGGCCATAGAGGACATTACCGTGGTGGACAATGTCAAGTCCATTCAAAGGCTAAACGGGCGCATAGCCATGTTGGGCCGATTCATTTCAAGGTCCTACGATAAGAGACATCGTTTCTTCTCGTTATTGAAGAAGAAGAATAATTTCTCATGGACATCGGAGTGTCAGCAAGCCTTGGAAGAACTCAAGCAGTACCTTTCGAGACCACCTTTGCTTCATACTCTGAAGACAGATGAACAACTATACCTGTACTTAGCAGTATGCAAGATAGCGATAAATGGAGTCTTAGTCTGGGAAGAGGAAGGTATGCAATTTCCTATCTACTATGTTAGCAGGACTCTAGGCAAGGCCGAAACTAGGTATCCTCACCTGGAAAAATTGACGCTCGCTTTACTAAGTGCCTCTAGGAAGTTAAAACTGTATTTTTAATGCCACCTCATATGTGTCATGACTACTTACCCGTTGAGGAGCATAATGCATAAGCCCAAGCTCTTGGGACGATTGGCCAAATAGGCCGTGGAAATTAGCGGGTACGATATTGAATATCGACCCCAAACCGCCATCAAATCTCAAATATTGGCAGACTTCGTGGCTGACTTCACGCCGGCTCTAATACCCGAGGTCAAGAAGAAGTTGTCGTTTAACTTAGGGACCTCCTCCGGAATATAGACCCTCTTTATGGACGGTGCCTCGAAAGCAAGGGGTCGGGACTTGGCATCGTATTGAAGCCACCAACGGGTAATGTAGTTAGGCAATCTATTTGAATTGTAAAATTAACTAACGACGAGGACAAGTATGACGCCATGATTGCAGGTCCTGAGCTGGCTAAAAGACTTGGGGCCGAGGTAATTGAAGTTAAGTGTGATTCCCTCTTTGTGGTGAACCAAGTCAATCGAACGTACGAAGTCAAAGAGGAACGAATGCGAAGGTACCTGGATAAACTACATGTGACGTTACATCGGTTCAAGGAATGGACTTTGCAACATGTACCTCGAGATAAAAATAGCAAAGCCGATGCTCTTGCCAGCTTAGGATCGTCGGTTGATGACGATGAATTCAACTCGGTAACGTTCGTACAATTCATGAAATCGGTAGTGGAAGAAGGCCACGCCAAGATAAACTCGACAAACTTAACCTAGGATTGGAGAAACAAGTATGTAGATTACCCAAAGACCGAAAAACTGCCCTCAAATCCTAAAGAATCGAGATCTCTATGCATAAAGGCGGTCAGGTTCAGCTTGTCCGAAGACAACACCCTATTCAGGAGAACGTTCGATAACCCACTCGCCATATGTTTGGGACCGGGAGATACCGAGTATGTTTTGAGGGAAGTTCACGAAGACACCTACGGGAATCATTTAGGTGCCGAACGTAAGATAATCAGAGCCGGATACTACTGGATCGACATGGAAAAAGACGCAAAGAAGTTCGTGTGAAAATGTGACGGATGTCAGAGAGATGCACGATGATTCATCAGCCCGGGGAGCTACTACATTCGGTCTTGTCACCCTCGCCATTCATGAAATGGGGAATAGGCATCGTTGGCCCCCTGCCATGGGCACTCGGTAAGGCTCAATTTATATTATTTATGACTGACTATTTTTCTAAATGGCTGGAAGCCCAAGCATTTGAGAAAGTCAGGGAGAAAGAAGTTATTTACTTCATTTGGGACTACATAATATGCCAGTTCGAAATGCTGGCCGAGATCGTGTGCGACATTGGGAAGCAGTTCATTGGCAGTAAAGTGAGTAAATATTTCGAGGACCATAAGATCAAAAGGAACCTATCGACACCCTAACACCCTAGAGGAAATGGGCAGGCAGAGTCTACGAACAAAACCATACTCCAAAATCTAAAGAAGAGGTTGGCCGACGCCATAGGGAAATGGAAAGAAATTTTGCCCGAAGTCTTGTGGGCATATCGAAGGACCTCAAAATCTAGTACCGGGGCCACTCCGTTCTCGTTGGCCTATGGTGCCAAAACGCTAATACCGTTGAAGTAGGTAACCAAGTCTTAGGTTCCAATATGCGGCCGAAGTGTGAAATGACAAGGCCATGAGAACGAGCTTGGAATTGTTGGATGAGAGGCGCGAGGCCTCCCTCGTCTGGTTGGCTGCCCAAAAACAACAGATCAAAAGGTATTACAACTAGAGAGCCAACCTCCAGCACTTCAATATCGGGGACTTGGTGTTAGGAAAAGTGAAATAAACACCTGGAACACGAAAGAAGGTAAGATGGGACTGAATCGGGAAAGTCCATATTAAATTAACGAGATAATCGGCAAAGGATCGTACAAGCTAGAAACAGGGAACAGTGATCGATTACCGAACAACTGGAACGTGACCCACTTAAAATGGTACTACTGCTATGTACGGCCCATTCATTCTTTTTTTGACATATATTATGAATTGAACTCGCACTTGCAGGAAGCGACCAAAGAATGACGCGGTTATTAGGCCTGAAAGCACGCTTTGCACTTTTTTCCCTTGAACCGGTTTTGTGCCAAATGGGTTTTCCAGCAAGGTTTTTAATGAGGCAACAATAGATCGTGCTAACCTAGAATTGAAGACTGGCTATGAATCAGAGTCGAGGGTCACATCAAGGGTATCCGAGCCCTCTTTATGATTAGCCTCAAATACTGGGGGTCATCACCCTCGGATAATGATCTTAGGAAGGAAAGAATCTTTATGCTCCAACAGTCGGGGCTCGGTGGATAGGATTTATTGTAAGGGCCAAGCGGTCAAATGAATGGTGCCCACATAGACCACTTAGGCCATAACATGAAGCTTGTAGACATTTGCAATTGTGTATGTTGCACATAGAAATAAAAGAAAGTTTCTACCTTGCAGATACAAATTTTTTCTCCTAAAAATTACTACATTTTATTCCGTAAAGACATCGTGCCCAAGGGCCACCTCTATTCAGATCCAAGAGATTACCCCTACTCGTGAACTGTCGTCCAAGGCAAACTTGGATGACTCGGGCTGTCGAAGCTCGGGGACACAAAAAGCTATTGGACAGTGCCCGAATTTTAAAGGCTACGATCACCCCCACTAGGGGACTGTCGTCCTGGGCAAGCCGGGATTGCTCGGGTATTGAAGCCCGGGATAATAAGCCTATTGGGCAATACCCAAACATAAACGGCTATGACCATCCTAGAAACGGCTCGGAGATGTCCAAAACCCGTAACCAAAACATAAGGCCTTAAGAATTTCCAAACCGGTTCAAAGGCTACCCCCGAAAAAATTATAATTTAAAAACATCTAAGTGAGAACTTTGGGGAAAGCTTCCAGACATACCAAGCCCCTACAAGTTATAAGCAAAATTATATTAATAACAAGCCTTGTTCAAACTTTCGAACAAGACCTTATTACTACGTGTCAAGGCATTTGAAATCTTTGCAATCGTAAAGAAAAAACCAAAAGAAACAAACTTGAAATTGTTGAAGGGAAAAAAGGAAGAGCCTTGTGTGTGTGTATATATATATACACAAAGTCCAAACGGCCACAACAAAAGAAGAAAAAAAAACCAAAAACAAAGAAATATCTACAAGGCACCTAAGCTTGATCTTCACCGGAGCCATCCTCATCACCAAGGCCATCGAGGTCTTCTCCGCCCTCAGATCCATCAGAATACTAAGAGCCCTCGTCCTCCTGGGGGTATGCCAACTTCTTGGCCTCGTCCTCGAGCCTCTTAGCGTTTTCGATCTCGACCAATAGGTCGAAACCCGGGGCATGTACTTCTTCAAGAGCCTCCCTCTGGGACTGCCACTTCATATATTCAACAATGACTTTCAGGCGGTCCTGGGCTGCCTCAGCATCAGCTTTGTACTGGGCCACCATCTCTTCAGCGTCGCCTCTAGTTGTTTCCTTCACTAACTTAGCTGCTTTAAGCTCCTTGGCAAGGGTATCCCATTTGGCAGCGGTTGAGCCCAGTTGAGACTAGAGGTCTTCGATTTTTTGGGACCGGGCTTCTGCTTGCCTACTCGCCGCTCGAAGTTGGACTTCAGTCGAGGCCAGCTGCTCCCGTGCTGTCTCCTTTTTCGAAGCCAGTCGGCCCACTTTGCCTTTCCATTATTCGGCCATGGCCTTGACCTCGTGCATCTCCGAAGCTGGTCGATCCGATCAAGCTTCTGTTAGACCTACAAGTTTTGACCATTAGTTGCCATGCATAACTCGTCGTCACTAACTTCAAAGATCTTTACCTATTCCACCAGGGCGGCATGTTCTTTCTAAGCCGCGTCCAACTCAGCCCGGGGATTCTTGACTTCTCTTTCACGTTGCTCGCTGAGAAGCTTATACATGTCCCTCCTCTCAACAAGCTCGTTGACTTAGGCCTCAATTTTGCCAAGCTCATCCCTATACCAAAGAAAGGTTTCATGGTGGAGCACTGAGGCCTGAAGAACGTGAAAAAGAAAAGGCATTAGATTCATCAAAAATTGAATTCGAAGATAAAAGAGTGTGATAACACTTTACCCGATTTTGTGCCTGTTGCGCTTCATTGAACAAGCAAGGTGCATTCACCTCGTTCATCTTTGCTTGGTCTTCTTTGGTTACCAGGCATCAGAGGTAGCTAACTACCCCGACGGGGGTAGAAAGATCCCGGGCATCATCCGGAATGGTGATAACAACAGATCGCTTCTGACCAGGATCCATTCTCGGAGCGAGGAATAGATTGATCAACCTCGGGCTACAGTTTGACCCACCGACCTCCGAGGATGGACTTTTCCTTGGCACCTCTAAATCACCCAACCCGGTGAAGTCTTCCAGGGCGGTCGAGTCTACACCATCAAAGAAGCTTTAGAGGGGATCGTCCACTCCACGAACCCCTTCATTGGATCGCTCCTTCATCACTCGGGGTTCATCGAACATAGACTATGTGAACGAGGGCGATCCCAAAATTTCTATTAAACCGGTCGTGGCAGAGTCAGCTACTCGAGACGTCTCGACCCTCACCTCTATATGAGCCTCGTGGACTTGAGGGGGGTTAGCCCCTGTCGTTTCCTCCTCGGCTGCAACTTGTTCCTCGGGAACGGACAGCTCACGAGCCACAAAAAGGTCCTCCTCCTCGGGCTCGTCCTTGAGCCGGAAGACTAAATCCTAGTCAAGAACTTTGGAGCTGGAGCATTCCTTTGGCTTATGAGCTAACATTCTCCTCGGTTTCTTCTTCTCCAAGCTCGGGGAACTCGGGGACCTCCTCCTTTTCTTCTCTCTGGCTGTGGCTCCGGGCTGCCTCAAAGCAGGAGACCGGCGGGTAGGTCCTCGCCCCTACCAAGGGCCTAAGCTCGATGGTCTTAGGCAAGCCTGCAAAAAGAAAAAGAGAGAGAGAGAAAAGAAGCAATAAGGACATAGTATTGAAAAAGAAGGTTTAAGGCTACTTATCCAGGGATAGGAATCTTACCGTGAGATTGGGCCTCCCAACGGCGTTTCGAGAGTGCATGCCACGAGCGCTTGGCATATGGCATCGATGAAAAAATGCCTTCGATCCACTCCTTGAGCCAAGGAATAGCATTTGGAACTCTAGCGAAGGCTGCACCACAGCAATCACCGATGAGAAAAGGGAAGATAAAACATGAAATCAATGTTTAAAAAGAGTTATACTTACGTGATACGTTCCACTTCTCGGGGAACAGCCTCCACTCAGCAGGTATTTGGTCAGCGATCCTCACCCGGACAAAGCGTCCGTGCCAACCCCGACCTCAGTCCTCGTCGATACTCGAAAATAGGGCTTTGCTGGCCCGGCGTACAAGCTTTATCAGTCTCTCCTAGCAGATTCGAGGACTGTATAAGAGGAGCAGATGATCGATGGTAAATGTGAACAAATTGATTTTGTTCACAAAGAATTGGAGGAGGACCACAATTCTCCAGAATGATGGGTGAATTTTCCCGAGGCATATGTCGTACCTCCTGTAGAAGTCCAAGATACCGGGTCTACCGGGACTAATGTAAAGGGATAAGTGTAATCACTTAGATATCCCTCAACATGTGTAGTGATGTCATCATCGGGCCCGAGAATCACTACATTCTTATCCGCTCAGCCGCAGTCCTTTCGAACTGCAGGAAGAATGGCCTCAGTAATAGAGCAGATCTACAATGACACTGCCTCGCATCGGCCTTGAACCGAAGAGGGCTTTTCAAACATGAAGTCATCATTGACCGAACATCCCCGAGGACAAACATTTTCAAGGGGGCTCGGCTGCTGATTCATCAGAGGTTGCACTCGTAAAGGACTTCTCGAGGACTACCACATCAGGGGCGATCTCCTTGACCTCAGTGGCCGGCCACGAAGAAGAAGGAGCATCTTTCTTTGGAACGTTTTTATAAGTCTTTGCCATTTCTTTTATCTGGTGAAAAGGGTTTGAAACTATGAAGGAGAATGAGGAGATGAGGGACTCATCGAGTCAGGCACCGGGGGCACGACGCCCGCCCTCGAATTTATCGAGGACATGACCCCGGAATCGGTCCAAATCCCAGATGACTTTAGAGAGCATTATTGGGCAATTGAACACGATTAATGGAAGGTCATAATATCCATGACCAACCTGCTATCGCGGTGCAGATCTCGGCATGTACCTACGGGAATATAGTAATTAGTTAAATGGGAGATTTTTACCTTTTACGGAATTGTACTAAGAGTGGGATTCCCCTACTATATAAAGGGGGGTATGATTATTCATTGAACATATAGTAACATGCATTCTATAGCAATATACTATTATTTTCACTGTTATTCATAGTTCTTACATTGTTGATTAGTGTTTCATTATTATAAGCCCGAGATCGAAGACGTATACCTCGTCGAAGCTGCCCTCGAGTCTAGAACCATCCCCCTTATTAAGCGATTTGATAATTTTTTCTATTTATTCTAGAAACCTTAACCATTTATATTGAATAAATTTACGTATCCTTAAAACGACTTACAAATTTAATTGTTATCCGTTTATGAGGGTAAATAAAATGGTTGTTGTTATATGGAGCATAAGGGTGGCATCTCATTGTTTTTGTATGCGGGGCATAAGGGTGATATCTCACTATGGTTGATTGTGCAGAGTGACACGAATGGCTATTGTATTATTGTTAGAGCAGAGCGATAAGGGTGGCTATTATGCGAAGTGATACGGGTGGCTATTATGCGGAGTGATACGTGTGGCTATCAGAGTGATACGGGCGGTTATCAGAGAGATAAGGGTGGCAAATGTCAGGGATGATGTGTGATGGCCTACGAGCATTTTGTTGGTGATATTCGTGTGATATTGTTTTTCATGGTGTGTGTCATACACTCGCACAAGCATACACTGTAGCATGCCACTTATCCTAGTTCAGGAGTATGAAACTTGACATTTACTGATTATGCCTATGTATTCTGGTATTATCTGCTTTCTTGTTGATATTGAGCCTTTGACCATGCTGAGCAGATTGTGATAGTGAGCTTGTGACCATGCAAAGCGGATTGAGCCTGTGGCCATGCCGGGCGGATTGTGACACTGAGCCTGTGACCATGCCGGGGGAATTGTGATTATGAGCATGTGATCATGCCATACGAATTGAGATATTGACACGTGAGTTGTTCGTGCGGTTGTGATTTGAAACAAGGGTACAAGGAGTGACTTGTGAATACGAGATGAGGTATCTCGAAGTAATTTCGTTGCGAAGCTTTCGCTAGAACAACTTGACTTAATTGGTTGTTATTTGTTTTCCTTATATTGTATGAATGGTACTTTCACGGTATTCGTATTACTTTACTTTTTATATCATATGTTGATTCTTTTTGCCATGTACTGATTCCTGCTTCCATTATTAGCTTTATACTTCTATTGTGCACATGTTATTTTGACTAGTAGGTGTCTTGACTTGTACCCCGTCACTACTCCACCGAGGTTAGTCTTGATACTTACTGGGTACCGATCATAGTGTACTCATACTACACTTCTGCACATTTTGTGCAGAGACGAATATCAGACTCGGGCAGAGTTAGCTTATTGATTGCAAGGATTCAAGGAAGAGTTGCTTGGTCATTGCAGTCCCTTGGAGTCCATTCCTTTCGGTGTACTCTCAGCTTGTTATTTGAAAAATATTGAATTTTGATCTTTGAGAACTCTCCATGTATTCAGCTAGAGTTCGCGATTCTGTATTACGTCTTGGGAGGTTGTTATGATTATTGCCGCGTAGGCTTATTTTGCTTTTGTTTCGGTATTCATATTAAACTATGTTTTAAATTATCATTTTTTAAAAGTGGCTTAATTGTTGTAAAATATCATCTTACCTAGTCTTAGAGATTAGGTTCCGTCATGGCTCTTATGGTGGGATTTTGGGTTGTGAGAAGTTGGTATCAGAGCTCTAGGTTCATAGGTTCTATGAGTCATGAGCAAGTTCAGTAGTGTCTATAGGATTAGTACGGAGACGTCTGCACTTATCTTCGAGATGCTACATAACTATTTGGAAAATTTCACTTCTTTCTTTCCTGTCGTGTAGATTTGTTGATTTCGAAGTTTGAGCCTTTATATCTCTATTCTCTCATAGATGGTGAGAACAGGTGAAACCGGATCAGCTGAGCAAACACCCGCGCCCCCGAATTGAGCGGCGAGATGCCGGGGTCGAGGTAGAGGGCGAGGAGAGGCACGTGCCGCATCTAGAGCACCTGCTAGAGTAGCAGTTGAGGTACTGTCAGTAGCTCCGGTTGGGGGACAGGCACCGGAGGCGCCTGTTGTTACCCCAGACTTCAGGAGTTTTTAGCGCAGCTCTTGAGCATGTTTGGTAGATTGGTTCCAGAGGGATTGATCTCTGTTGCACCAGCTACTTCACAGATTTGGAGAGGAGCTCAGACTCCCACTGTCCGTACTCCAGAGCAGCAGGCTCAGGTTGGCCATGGTCTTGGTGTGATGCCAGTACAGCTTGTTATTCCAGTTCAGCCTGAGGTCAGCCAAGGGCTTTAGAGGAGTAGAAGAGGCTAGAGAGGTTCAAGAAGTATAGTCCAACTACTTTTAGTGGCACAACTACCGAGAATGCACATGGTTTTCTAGAGAAGTGACACTGTATTCTCTGCACCATGGGTATTGTGGAGGTGAGCGGAGTTACTTTTACTACATTCAGCTGTCGCGGGCAGCGTAATAGTGGTGGCAGGTTTGTGAGGAGGGTAGACCAGCTGATGCAGCACCACCCACTTAGGCTCAGTTGTCGAAGATGTTTTTCTGAGAGTTTGTTCCCCGAACCCTTCGGGATGCGTGGCACACAGATTTTGAGCAGCTGCTCTAGGGCATGATGGCGGTGTCAGAGTATGCCATCAAGTTCAGTGAGTTATCCCATCATGCACCTACTTTGGTTCCTAAAATAAGAGAGCGAGTCCGAGGATTTATCGAGGGGATCAGTTAAGTCCTTAGATTCAGAATAGCTCGGGAGTTGGAGATTGATACTCCATTTCAGTAGGTTGTGGAGATTGCCAGGAGATTAGAGCGTATTTGGGGTGAGGAGATGGAGGATAAGGAGGCCAAGGGGTCTCTAGGTTCTGGAGGATTCAATAGATTCTACTCTTAAGCTATGACTCATCATGGCAGAGGCTCGGGCAATCGTCCAGTCCAATCTGCACTTCAGATTACTTGTGGTGCTTTAGTTAGTCAGGGTACTCATATGGGGCAGTCATCTTTTAGTGCACCACCTGCATTATGTTCCCACAACGGTTATTCTAGTTATCTGGCACAAACTCAGTATGAGCATCCACGCCTGCAGAGGTGTTGTTATGAGTGTGGTGATACTAGGCACATCATTAGAGATTGTCCTTGACTCAGGAGAGGCGGATTTTATCAGAGCACTCAGGCTATGGGCTCCATTCTAGTTGCTACTCCACCTGCACAACTAGCTAAGGGTGGAGGACAGGCGGGTAGCGGGCTCCCTAAAGGGGGAAACCCGACCCGTTTTTATCCTTTCCATTATAGGTCTGATGCTGCTATACCAGATAGTGTTGTTATAGATATGGTTTTGATTTGTTATAGATGAGCATCATTCTTATTTTGATTCAGTTCTTCTTATCGGGGTGTGTCGTCCTAGCTTGCTTCATATATGGGTGAATTTCGTGATTTTTGTACTCTACACATAAGTTTACCCCTATTGGGAGATTCTACAGTGGTAGCCCATGTCTATCGTCTTGGTTCGTTCACTATTGAGAGCTATAAGACTAGAATGAACTTTCTGTTACTCATTATGGTAGGTTTTGATTTGATTTCTGGGTGGTATAAATATGATTTTTGCTTTAGGTGCTCTACCAGTATAGGAAGTTTGTTACGTGTTTTATTTTCTTTTGCGGAATTGAGTTAGTGCCAGTTCTTGGTTGGTGTGATGTGTATTCCACTTATGATTTAGAGCTGAGGGTGAGACCCTCATGTTTTCGTGTGGTTTGATATGTTTGAACTGGGCTACGTTCCGCGGTGGAGTTATATTAGGGTGAGATCATTGTTATTAGTTCATATGTTTTGATTCTCCCTTGTGGAATGGATCTGTAGAATGGTACTGATAGGGAGTTGTGCCTGTTGAACTTGTTTGATAACTCTCTCATGTTTTTCTCTTTCAATATTCAGTCATATTCGCGTTGAGCTTATTGGGATTTAGCTTGCGAGGTGTGTTCCTAGGTGGCATTGGGTGTGACTTGTTGATTTAGGTGAATGGTTATGAGATCTTCATGTTTCTTGCATTGTTTTTAGTGTTGTGATGATTTGGAACATGGTTCTAGCTATTAGAGATTATTTACAGATGCTGGATATGGTTATAAGCATCTATCGTGGTCGGAGTTCTTGTTATGGGCATACATGTGATGTGTTATGTCGTGTAGTTATACTTGTGGGTGTATGCATGAGCTGTTGCAGCTAGTTGAGGTTGATACAGTGTGTTTATTGTGTTTATGTATGAACCGGGTCTTTGGGAAAGGATCAGATGGTGAAAAATTTTGTTGAAGGTTTTATTAGTGGGTGGAAGGAATAATCTTTAGTTGAGATGGTGTTGTCGGGTCTATATGGATTGGATTGACCTAGGATCACCCACGAGTATGTATATGATTAGTACATTCAATGATTTGATGATTTTGGAACAGTTCTTGGCACGTTCGAGGACGAACGTTTGTTTAAGAGGGGGAGAATGTAACGACCCGACTGGTCATTTTGAGAATTAGCATCCCATTCTATGGCTTAAGGTCTTGAGAAGCTTCATATTATGTATTATGACTTGCGTGTATGGTCAAGTTCGTTTTTCGGATGATTCAGGATTGATTTGGAAGAACAATTCTTATTTTAGAAGCTTAAATAAAAAGAGTTGACTGTAGTTTGACTTTTGTGTAGACGACTCCGGAATGGTGTTTCGATGATTTCAATAGGTTCGTATGGTGATTTTGGACTTAAGCGTATGTCCGAATTTGGATTTCGAGGTCCGTAGGTTGATTTGATGCATTTTGGCAAAAGTTGAAAAGTTGAAAGTTTGGAAGGTTGAGAGGTCTGGCAGGGAGTTGGCTTTGTTGATATGGGATTCAGATTGCGATTTCGGCAGTTGGATTAGCCCCGTTGTGTCATTTGGGACTTGCATGCAAAATTTGACGTCATTCCTGGATGATTTGATATGATTCGGCGCGAGTTGTACAAGTTGAAAGTTCATAAGTTCATTAAGTTCCATTTGAGGTGTGATTCGTCGTTTTGATTTTGTTTGATGTGATTTGAGGCCTCGAGCAGGTTCGCGTTGTGTTATGGGACTCGTTGATATGTTTGGACGGGGTCACGGGGGCCTCGGGTGTATTTCGGATGGGCTACGGGCTAATTCTCTTTGTTTTGGAGTTGTTGATAGCTGGTGTCTGATAACCTTCTTCACGATGGCGTAGTGTATGCCGCAATTGCATAGTGTATTTGATGACTTTCCACAATTCCTTCTTTGCGTTCGTATGGTTAGGTCCGTGATCCTGGATTAGTGGCCGTTGACTTGACGCGTTCGCGACAGTGTGTCCGCGGTGGGCGACCATGCTGAGAAGGCCAAGCTTTTGTTCATTGTGTTCGCGTGGTCCCTTTTGCAATCGCGTAAGCTGGGGGTTTAGATGCATCGCGTTCGCACCCCTGGTATTGCGTTCGCGTAGTGCTTTTGTAGGGACAGTGTTGTTTCTTCTTCACGATCACGTGTGTTGTTCCGCGATCGCAATGTGTAAATTACTAGGCATCAGTTATTTAATTTTTAAATCGAGGGTTTTGGTCCATTTTTCATCTTTTGAGCTGGAGACCTCGATTTTGGGTGATTTGTGAAGAGAGTTTCAAGGAGTTGATCGGGGTAAGTGATTTTCACTCGGATTTGATTAATAAACAAGAATCCATCATTATCTTTACCATTTAATTAGTGTTTTGAGTTGGAAAATTTGGGGAAATTTATGAAACTTCATAAGCTATATTTTGAGGATTTGAAAGTCGATTTGAGGGTGGAATTGAATAATTTTAGTATGGTTGGACTCGTTATTGAATGGGGGTTCGGATTTTGTGAATTTTGTCAAGTTCTGAGGCGCGGGCCTGGGGTTGACTTTTTGAGTTGACTTTTTAATTTTCTTTAAAGATTGTAACTTAATTATCTAGAATTGTTTACTATGGTTTGTAGTTATGGTATAAAGTTATTTTGCCTAAATTAGGACTTTTCGGAGTTGGATATTCATCGAAAGGCTTACTAGTGGATTGAGTTAGCTTGTTTGAGGTAAGTATCTTGCTAACTTTGTGTGGGGAGTCTACCCCTTAGGATTTGAGTCGTTTGTGCTGTTGTATCATATGAATTTTGTGTACGCGAGGTGGCGAGTACGTACTCGTGCTTATATGTGGAAATTGATCGATTTAGACTCGTAGGCTTACTTCTTGTATTTATTTGAAATTGTTAGCATATGTTATATCTTTTATTTGTCATGTTTACTCCCACATGCTTTATTTGAAGTTGTTGTTACATGTCACATCCTTTTACTTGTAAAGTTTACTCTTATATGCGTTATTTGAAGTTGTTACCTCTTCTATCATTATGTGACTTCCTTTATTATTGAGTTACTCTTAATTGAAATTGTTGTTACATGATATCCTTTTGTTGTCGGGTTATTCTCATGTATTTAGACGTAGTTGCTAGTTCGTGCCAATTCTATCACTGTTAGCCTATTTCATACACTAGAATTTGAAGTTTGCCATTTCATAGAAATACCTTCATTACCGAGTTTATACCTAAGCAATTAGTTAAAGTTGAGGTTATGGAAAGTCATCAATCTGTTTTAATTGAAGCTGGGATTAAAGGGGGTGTTGTTCATCGTTGAGTTACTTTCCCGTCATTTTGTTGTTATTGAAATCCTATGCACATTGTGTTTCAGCTGTGGGCTATTTGTTGTGAAAATATTGATATTGTTGTTATCATGCGGAGCATAAGGTTATCTCATTTTTGTTGTATGCGAGACATAAGGGTGGCATCTGACTGTGGTTGATTGTGCGGAGTGATAGAGGTGGCTATTGAATTATTGATCGGGCGGAGCAATAAGGGTGGCTGTTATGCGGAGTGATAGGAGTGGCTATTATGCGGAGTGATATGGGTGGCTATCGGTGTGATACGGGTGGCTAATGATATTGTCAGGGCGGAGTGATACAGGATTAGAGAGATAAGGGTGGCAAATGTCAGGGACGATGTGTGATAGCCTAGGGCATTTTGTTGGTGATATTCGTGTGATGGTGTATTTTCTTGGTATATGTCATACACCGTACATGACTTTTTGTGTTGCTTCGATGAGCTACTCGATGTCTGTGATGACCCGGCTAGTCGTCTCGTGAGTTACCGCTCCGTTTCCCCCATTTCTGCTTCATTATGCTTCGTTATCCGTGTTTTGTGTGATCGAGTTGAGTAGTTTGCGTTCGGAGTGGGCTTGGTAAGAAATGAGACACTTAGTCTCTTTTAAGAAGATTTAAGTTGTAAAAGTCAACCGGATGTTGACTTAGGAGTTAGAGGGCTCGGATTTGAGTTCCGATGGTTCGGTTAGCTTCGGGAGGTGATTTATGACTTAGGAGTGTGATCGGAATTGGTTTTGGAGGTCCGGTGTAGAACTAGGCTTGAATTGGTGGAGTTAGTATTTTGGCGATTTTCGGTTGTTAGGCGAGAATTTGATCCGAGGATCGGAATGGAATTCCGAGAGTTGCTATAGCTTCATATGGTGATTTCAGACTTAGGCGTATGTCCGGATTTGAAATTGGAAGTCCGTAGGACAATTCGACGCATTTTGGCGAATGTTGGAAAATAGAAGATTTTTGGAAAGTTTGACCGAGGAGTTGACTTTTGATATCGGGGTCGAAATCCAGTTCTGAAAATCTTCATAGGTCTGTTAAGTCATTTATGACTCGTGTGCAAAATTTGAGGTCAATCGGACTCGATTTGATAGGTTTCAGCATCGAATGTAGAAGTTGGAATTTATTAGTTTAATTAGGCTTGAATTGGGGTATGATTCGTGTATTTAGCATTGTTTGATGTGATTTAAGGCCTCGACTAAGTCCATAATATGTTTTAGGACTTGTTGGTATAACCGAACGGGGTCCCGAATGGCTCGAGTGAGTTTTAGGTGGATAAACGGACTATTTCATCGTTGGAAAGGAAAATCTGCATAAATGTCAAAAATGCTACGTGATGCTGTCCAAAATGTGGACAGCATAGCTGTCCAAAATGTGGACAGCATGTTGATTATGCTACGCGAAAATGTTGTAGCATTTTCAGCACCTGAAAGTTTTATTTGTTCCGATTTTTGACCCCTTTATAAATAGAAATTAGTGCCCATTTGCCATGCAAAACCCATTTTCGTTATCCACAAAGAGAAACACCTCCAAACACCATAAAATCATAACAAATCAACCTCAAAACTATATCCAAAAGAGATTTTCTTGAACAAATGCTTAAAGAAGGGGGTTTTGACCATCTTGAACATAATTGGAGCTAGGGAACTCGGATTGAAGCGAAATCTTGAAGGATTTTTGGAAGATTTTCGAGAGAAACATTGGGTAAGTGTTCTTAACTCAATCATGGTCAAATTACCCAAACCTATTTCCATTCTAGTATGTAATTGGTGATTTAAGTTGGAGAAAATTGTGGAAAACCCTTGAGNGAACCGATGTCGAAATTCGATAAATCTTGTATGGTTGAACTCGTGGGAAGATAAGGAACCCGTTGAGGTGAAAAGTTACTGAATTTCGAGAAGTGGGCCCGGGGCTCGGGTTTTGCTAATTTTGGGATTTCTTAGTATTTATTGGTTGTTTTCGCGTTGGCTTTGTTCCCTCAACATATTGTGACGTAATTGTTCTGAATTTGGATAGATTCGACGCACGTGGAGGCCAATTCGAAGGGCAAAGGCGTCGTGGGCTAGGAATTTAGCCGGTTCGAGGTGAGTAGTGATTGTAAATGATGTTATGAGGGTTTGAAACCCCGGATTGCACATCGTAGTGCTATATTGAGGTGAGGCACGCGCTCGATGATGAGCGTGGGGTCGTCTACTACTGGGATTGTGACTTGGTCCGTTCCGATTGATGATTTTTACTATATATTTGATTGAAATTTATTTTATATCATCATGAATTGGGCTGATGGCCATATTTGGGCTTCGTGCCGGTTATTTGAACCCTTCAAGGGTAGTTATCACTATTTCCTCACTGTTTGATTCGTTACTTGAACTCATTCATGTTGTTTTCCACTAATTTTACAAAATAGCCATTTTTAATCAGTTTTGAGATTTAAATGACATTTAAAATGATATAAATGGATCGGGTGGCACGCCGCCACGGATATGGTATAAATGGATCGGGTGGCACGCCGCCACGGGATTTGATATGAATGGATCGGGTGACACGCCGCCACGGAATATGATATAAATGGATCGGATGGCACGCCACTACAGATATGATATAAATGGATCGGGTGGCACGCCGCCACGGGATCGGGTGGCACGCCGCCACGGATATGATATAAATGGATCAGGTGGCACGCCGCCACGGATATGGCATACAGCAACGGGATCGGGTATCATACCGCCACAGGATCGGGTGGCACACCGCCACGAGATATGATATTGCGCTTGGGCTGTAAAGGGCCCCTCCCGGAGTCTGTACACCCCCAGTGAGCGCAGGGTACCCAGACATATAACAGTTGGTAACAATGACAACTGTAGGTTACAGTTGGTAACAATGACAACTGGTAACCAGAGATATTACAGTTGGTAACAATGACAACTGTAGGTTCCAGTTGGTAACAATGACAACTTGTAACCAGAGCTGTGAGATTGATACTGAGCCCAGGAATATTACAGTTGGTAACAATGACAACTGTAGGTTACAGTTGGTAACAATGGCAACTGGTAACCAGAGCTGGGAAGATTTTTAAATGATTTCTTACTGATTTACTGTTTTCAAATAATGATTTACTACTTCATTATGCATTGCCTTGTGCTTTACGTGTTTCCTTTCTTTCAGTCATTATTTATATGTTCTACTCACTGAGTTGGAAGTGCTCACATTACTCCCTGCACCATGTGTGCAGATTCAGGCGTTATTGATTCCGCTCCGAGGCATTGACTACGATTGTCAGAGCGGTGACTCAGAGACTACGAGGTAGCTGTTGGCGTCCGCACCCCCGTATCTCTTTATATTGTTATTTCCACTTTCTTTAAACAATTGTGGCAGAGTTATTGTAATAGTAATCTTGTTATTTGGATTTCATTAGTTGCTCATGACTTTGTGACACCCTGGTTTCGGGCTGTTGTTGGGATGGTTCACTATGTTTTTTTCGCAAATGACTGCTATTAAACTGTGTTGTATTGTTCTCTTGTTAAATTTATTGCTTAAAATGAGTTATGGTTTGAATTGGCTGGCCTTGCCTTCACGAGAGGCGCCATCACGACCGGGTTTGGGATCCGGGTCGTGACAGCTTGGTATCAGAGTCTAGGTTACATAGGTCTCACGAGTCATAAGCGGGTTTAGTAGAGTCTTGCGTATCGGTACGGAGACGTCTGTACTTGTCTTCGAGAGGCTGCGGAACCATTTTAGGAAAACATCATACTCTTGATATCCTTATCGTGCGGTTTGATTCTATTGAGGCTTATGCCTTTATTTCCTTCCTACTCAATCTTATGCGGCGCGAAGCGCTTGTTATCAATGTGATGCGGTGTCGTCGTGCTCGTTTGAACGCATTATGGTTCGTCGGTGTTACGGTCTTCTTGGATTTTGCCTTCGGGCATGGTGCTGTGAAATGGTGCCTGAGGGGTGGTTGCCAGGGATAGCTGTGTGCAGCGGTTCAAAATCGAATTAGTATTTCTAATGTGGATGGCTCGAGAAAGATGATCTTCGAAGAGGCTTAGAGTCGGTAACATTTTATTGGTTCGGGTGCTATAGAGATGGATTTCGATTTGATGCAACACGTGAGCAGTGAAGTATGAGGAACGACATGGCAGGAAGTGT
This sequence comes from Nicotiana obtusifolia, assembly GCA_002018475.1. Lineage (NCBI taxonomy): Eukaryota > Viridiplantae > Streptophyta > Magnoliopsida > Solanales > Solanaceae > Nicotiana > Nicotiana obtusifolia. Next base: position 85,088 of record MCJB01045981.1, read on the forward strand.
TTTGCGGTGGTTGAAGTACTAGCAGGCCAAGTATGAGAAGCAGAGGTTGAAAAGTTGGTTAAAGGAGATGGTTTAATCGAAATAAGAGTGACAGATTAGCATATGGATTCTGTGGTAGGATAGCCGCATGCCTTGAGAAAGTGTAGAATGGTTTGGGAATCATGATGGAAGGTGATATGGACTACGTATTTTATTTGGAGTGATGGTTGTTGTACGAAGAAAGATCGAATATGGCAGAAAGGAGTTTGTTTGAAATAAATAGGGGTGTGAAGATCTGATTATCGTTTCAGGTTCAATATGACTTGAGTTCGTAAAGTATTGTTGAACTTCCAGTTGATGTCATTAGGGAAGGAGCAGACTTATACAACTGGTGGGCGAGCATGAGCTCAAGAGGATTTGTTGATTACGGGATTGTTGTACCCAGTGCAGCGTCGTTAGAAGTCTGTCGGGTTAATGGTGCGAGATCATGGTAATTGAGAATGAAGGAATTGTCGTGGGCTCTACATTATGTGATGGTGGCTTAGAGCTAAGTGGGGGGAGCCCCAGCGTTTACAATTGGATCGCGTGGTTGTCTGCTTGTGCGGTTTCTGGTTATCGGTACGTTGGCGGAGTATTTGTGACTAAGGAAAGAAAATATTAGGGGTAATTCAGCCAAGAACTAGATGGGCGTGTGCTATATTCGGTGTTATCGATGCATGTTCAGGTTCTTGGGAAGGCCCGGAGCTTATGTTTTGTGGACGTGATGTACATGGAAAAGAGCACAGTCGGTTGCTTCTTCGAGAGGTTGTCAAGTGCTAGTAGAGCGTTGGAGTTGGTTATCTTCGAGACTAGGTCAGAGTAATTGACTCTCGATAACGGTCCTAGTGGATTCAAGAATTAAAGTGCAATGCCTAAGGATTTGGGGTCCGAAGTGTGGTTAAGGATCGAGTCTTCACAGTGGATTGCGAACGAAACCTAGAATATTCTATGTTACCATCGGGTATACGGTGCGGTATTGGAGGAAAGGAAGAAATAGCTTCGGATGCGCAGAAGGTCTTGCAAAATAGGTGTACCAGTCTGAGATAATATTGAGCACATAAGGAGGGTATGAGATGGTTCATGAGTATTAAGACGATGTAGTCTCGCAATTCGGGTCACTCGAGGTGAGTGCGAATTGAGTTCACTATGTTGTGAATGGAGCCATTATATTTCTAAGTCAGGTCAAGAGTAAATTGAAAGAAGTTGGGTCGGTTAGTAATGGTTTAATCGGTGTGATGGTGGCAATGATTAGTTCCTTCGGCGTGTGAAGTTTTACATGCGGTATGTGGTTGTACGTGTAGGTCCGATAGCCACCCTGACTTGATTTATTTGGGAGATATTTTCTTCGAATGGCCTTGTAGTGTGAATGGACTCCGGAAGAGTCATGATGGTTTAGACCACAACTTGAGGTTTGTATTTTCTGTGGTTATGAGAATTCAGTTGCGTGTTGCCATGGTTCTTCTAAAATGAGTTGAGTGGAAGGGGTTCTAGCTAATGAAGTATTCATTCTACTAATAGTTCAGGGGTTATGAGAAATTCTTTTAATCTCGCGTAACAGTATCATGTTTGGATCGGGTTGCACGGCGCAACGGTATCATGTGTGGATCGGGTTGCATGCCACAATAGTGTTATGTTGAGTACGGTCCCCTATATCTATTCCTGCATATTTTGTTTCTCATCCTCTAAGAAGGGTTCGTAATATCTGTTCGACCGTTTTATCCATTACGCGAGCTGGATAATTCTTTTCCAGAGTTCGTTCCTCCTTATATGTCATGTTCAAATTGTAGCTTGTCGGCGCATTGATGGCGCCATATGAGAGCTGAGTCGGTGTTTGAGGCGGCTTATTGCGTGAGCAGCTTGCACCGAGTAAGACGAGATTATTGGAGCTGGAATCTATGCAATCAGAATTATATAGGGCACATTAAACGGAAATCTCGTTATTCAGTTCAGAATGAGGTAATGGTTCTTAACAGGATGAGATACTCCCTGAATTACTGATTCGGTAGGTGGCTACGAGTTTCTACACGTCTCTTTCGTCGTGGCAGTATTGCGAGATTTGGAACCGGATTCATATGTGTCATGAGGTGTGTTGCGGGCACCAGATTCTTGAAATTTCAGCTATTGTAGTCGGAGGATGTTATTATGGGCAATCGACATATCTGGTGAGTTTGTAAATTTGCACTCTACTACTGTGTTTATCCCTGTTGGGAGATTCTGATGGTCTTAGCCGAGTCTATCATTTTGTTTTTTTGTACACTATTGACGGCTATGAGTCCAAAAGTGACTTTCTGTTACTCACTACAGTGGGTTTTGATGTAATTTCGGGATAATTGATTAAAGCTTTATGAATTATATGCCATACCGGTATGGGAGTTCATTATGTGTCGTGATTTTGATTAAAGGAAATTACATTTAAAGGAGAAATGGATATATTTCGGTTGGCACGATGTGCATACTACTTGTGATTCAGAGTTGAGGACGAGATCCTCGCATTTTTAATATGATGTGAAAAGCTTAACTGGGCTATGAGCCGCGGTGGAAGTTATATAAGGACGAGATCCTTGTGATGAAAATTTATGTGTTTTAAATTCTCCCTCTTTTAAATTAAATTTGTACTATAGTACTGATAGGGAGCCATGCCTGTTAGGCATATTTGATAATTCTTCTATGTATTTCTGTGCACATTTAGCCATATTCGTGCTGTAATTAGTGAGTTTCAGCCTACAAGAAGAGTGTTCAGGTGGCGTTAAATGTGACTCGTTAATTCGAGTAAATAATTATGAGTTCTTCATGCCTCGTGAATTGCTGTCAGAGTTGTGAAAATTTGAAACGATGTTTTGGTTAATATGAGGTTAATTGATGATGCTGGAATTAATTATGAACAACTATTATAACCAAAGACGTGGTTATGGGCATACATATGATGGGCGCGTAAGCACGAGTTGCTACAGCCGGTTGAGACTAACACACTGTGTTGAATTAATTGGGCTGTGAGAAATTTGGGTTTGAAGTTTATAAATGTGGATAAAAGAAATAATCTTCAATTGAGATGGTGTTGTCGGATCCATGTTAAATTTAAGGTGACGTGGAATCACCCGCGAGTGCGTGTAATAATACACTTAGAAATTTAATGTCCTCGGAATAATTCTTGGCACGTTCGAGGATGAACGTTTGTTTAAGTGGGGGAGAATGTGACGACCCGGCTAGTCGTCTCGTGATTTATCGCTCCGTTTCCCCCATTTCTGCTTCATTATGCTTCGTTATCCGTGTTTTATGTGATCGAGTTGAGTAGTTTGCGTTCGGAGTGGGTTTGGTAAGAAATGAGACACTTAGTCTCTTTTAAGAAGATTTAAGTTGGAAAAGTCAACCGGATGTTGACTTAGGAGTTAGAGGGCTCGGATGTGAGTTCCGATGGTTCGGTTAGCTTCGGGAGGTGATTTATGACTTAGGAGTGTGATCGGAATTGGTTTTGGAGGTCCGGTGTAGAATTAGGCTTGAATTGGTGGAGTTAGTATTTTGGCGATTTCCGGTTGTTAGGCGAGATTTTGATCCGAGGGTCGGAATGGAATTCCGAGAGTTGCTATAACTTCGTATGGTGATTTCGGACTTAGGCGTATGACCGGATTTGAAATTTGAAGTCCGTAGGATAATTCGACGCATTTTGGCGAATGTTGGAAAATAGAAGATTTTTAGAAAGTTTGACCGAGGAGTTGACTTTTGATATCGGGGTCAGAATCCAGTTATGAAAATCTCCATGGATCCGTTATGTCATTTATGACTCGTGTGCAAAATTTGAGGTCAATCGGACTCGATTTGATAAATTTCGGCATCGAATGCAGAAGTTGGAATTTGTTAGTTTCATTAGGCTCGAATTGGGGTATGATTCGTGTATTTAGCGTTGTTTGATGTGATTTAAGGCCTCGACTAAGTCCATAACATGGGGTCCCGAATGGCTCGGGTGAGTTTTGGGTGGTTAAACGGACTATTTCATCGTTGAAAAGGAAAATCTGCATAAATGTAAAAAATGCTACGTGATGCTGTCCAAAATATGGACAGCATGTTGATTATGCTACGCGAAAATGCTATAGCAAAGTGCAACAGATTACAATGTCAGAAATACTACGTGAAGCTATCCAAAATGTGGCAGCATGTTGATTATGCAATGCTAGCTGTCCAAAATGTGGACAGCATGTTGATTATGCTACGCGAAAATGTTGTAGCATTTTCAGCACCTGAAAGTTTTATTTGTTCCGATTTTTGACCCCTTTATAAATAGAAATTAGTGCCCATTTGCCATGCAAAACCCATTTTCGTTATCCACAAAGAGAAACACCTCCAAACACCATAAAATCATAACAAATCAACCTCAAAACTATATCCAAAAGAGATTTTCTTGAACAAATGCTTAAAGAAGGGGGTTTTGACCATGTTGAACATAATTGGAGTTAGGGAACTCGGATTGAAGCGAAATCTTGAAGGATTTTTGGAAGATTTTCGAGAGAAACATTGGGTAAGTGTTCTTAACTCAATCATGGTCAAATTACCCAAACCAATTTCCATTCTAGTATGTAATTGGTGATTTAAGTTGGAGAAAATTGTGGAAAACCCTTGAGTTAGATTTTAAGACTTGGAGGTCGAACCGATGTCGGAATTCGATAAATCTTGTATGGTTGAACTCTTGGGAAGATAAGGAACCCGTTGAGGTGAAAAGTTACTGAATTTCGAGAAGTGGGCCCGGGGCTCGGGTTTTGCTAATTTTGGGATTTCTTAGTATTTATTGGTTGTTTTCGCATTGGCTTTGTTCCCTCAACATATTGTGACGTAATTGTTCTGAATTTGGATAGATTCGACGCACGTGGAGGCCAATTCGAAGGGCAAAGGCGTCGTGGGCTAGGAATTTAGCCGGTTCGAGGTGAGTAGTGATTGTAAATGATGTTATGAGGGTTTGAAACCCCGGATTGCACATCGTAGTGCTATATTGAGGTGAGGCACGCGCTCGATGATGAGCGTGGGGTCGTCTACTACTGGGATTGTGACTTGGTCCGTCCTCGTTGATGATTTTTACTATATATTTGATTGAAACTTATTTGATATCATCATGAATTGGGCTGATGGCCATATTTGGGATTCGTGCCGGTTATTAGAACGCTTCAGGGGTAGTTATCACTCTTTCCTCACTGTTTGATTCGTTACTTGAACTCATTCATGTTGTTTTCCACTGTTTTTACAAAACAGCCATTTTTACTTAGTTTTGAGATTTAAATGACATTTTAAATTATATAAATGAATCGGGTGCCACGTCACCACGGGATTTGATATGAATGGATCGAGTGGCACGCCGCTACGGATATGATGTAAATGGATCGGGTGGCACGCCGCCACGGGATCAGGTGGCACGCCGCCACGAGATATGATATTGCGCTTGGGCCGTAAGGGGCCCCTCCCGGTATCTGTACACCCCTAGTGAGCGCAGGGTACCCAGAGATATTACAGTTGGTAACAATGACAACTGTAGGTTACAGTTAGTAACAATGACAACTAGTAACCAGAGATATTACAGTCGGAAACAATGATAACTGTAGGTTCCAGTTGGTAACAATGACAATTGGTAATCAGAGCTGTGAGATTGATACTGAGCCCAGGAATATTACAGTTCGTAACAATGACAACTGTAGGTTACAGTTGGTAACAATGGCAACTGGTAACTAGAGCTGGGAAGATTTTTAAATGATTTCTAACTGATTTACTGTTTTCAAATAATGATTTACTGCTTCATTATGCATTGCCTTGTGCTTTACGTGTTTCCTTACTTTCAATCATTATTTATATGTGCTACTCACTGAGTTGGAAGCACTCACATTACTCCCTGCACCATGTGTGCAGATTCAGGCGTTATTGATTCCGCTCAGAGGCATTGACTACGATTGTCAGAGCGGTGACTCAGAAACTACGAGGTAGCTGTTGGCATCCGCAGCCCCGTATCTCTTTATATTGTTATTTCCACTTTCTTCAAACAACTGCGCCAGAGATATTGTAATAGTAATCTTGTTATTAAGATTTCATTAGTTGCTCATGAATTTGTGACACCCCGGTTTCGGGTTGTTGTTGGGATGGTTCACTATGTTTTTTCCGCAAATGACTGCTATTAAACTATGTTGTGTTGTTCTCTTGTTAAATTTATTGCTTAAAATGAGTTATGGTTCGAATTGGCTGGCCTTGTATTCACGAGAGGCGCCATCACGACCGGGTTTGGGATTCGGGTCATGACAATGTCTTTGTTATTACTTGTTGACTTAGGTTGTAATAGTACACTCGCACAAACATACACCGTAGCATGCCACTTATCCTAGTTCAAGAGTATGAAACTTGAAATTTATTGATCAAGCCCATGTATTATTGTATTATCTGCTTTCATGTTGATAATGAGCCCATGACCAAGCAGGGCGGATTGTGATAGTGAGCCTATGACTATAACGGGAGAGGTTGTGATATTGAGCCCATGACCATGTGTGACGACCCGGCTAGTCGTCTCGTGAGTTACCGCTCCGTTTCCCCCCATTTCTGCTTCATTATGCTTCGTTATCCGTGTTTTGTGTGATCGATTTGAGTAGTTTGCATTCGAAGTGGGTCTGGTAAGAAATGAGACACTTAGTCTCTTTTAAGAAGGTTTAAGTTGAAAAAGTCAACCGGATGTTGATTTATGAGTTAGAGGGCTCGGATGTGAGTTTCGATGGCTCGGTTAGCTTCGGGAGGTGATTTATGACTTAGGAGTGTGATCGGAAATGGTTTTGAAGGTTCCGTGTAGAATTAGGCTTGAATTGGTGGAGTTAGTATTTTGGCGATTTGCGGTTGTTAGGCGAGATTTTTATTCGAGGGTCGGAATGGAATTCCGAGAGTTCCTATAGCTTCGTATGGTTATTTCGGACTTAGGCGTATGTCCGGATTTGAAATTTGAAGTTCGTAGGACAATTCAACGCATTTTGGCAAATGTTGGAAAATAGAAGATTTTTGGAAAGTTTGACCGAGGAGTTGACTTTTTGATATCGGGGTCGGAATCCAGTTTTGAAAAAGTTCATAGGTCCGTTATATTATTTATGACTTGTGTGCAAAATTTGAGGTCAATCGGATTCGATTTGATAGGTTTCGGCATCGAATGTAGAAGTTGGAATTTATTAGTTTCATTAGACTTGTATTGGGGTATGATTCCTGTTTTTAGTATTGTTGGATATGATTTAAGGCCTAGACTAAGTCCATAATATGTTTTTGGACTTGTTGGTATATCTGAACGGGTTTCCGAATGGCTCGGGTGAGTTTTGGGTCGTTAAACGGACTATTTCATCTTTGGAAAAGATGAAAAAAATTACAGAAAAACTGGTGCGAGTAGTTTAGTTTGGAAGCTCATATCTTGAAATCTATAAGGAATCAGAAAAAATTGCAAAACATTATAGTTTTAGCCCTTTGAATCTAGTTTCAAGAAAGATAAAACATCCATCATTTGGACATATATACAGAAAGTTATGATAGATTAAAGTTGGCTGGTACTGCTGTTGTTTTTCAGGTAGTGTGCATGGCAGAAATTTCTGCTGCATAGGACCGACTTTGGAAGCTTATATCTCGTAATCTGTAAGGAATTTGGAGATGATCCAAAAATGAAAGTTGTAGCCCTTCGAATTTAGTTTCCAAAAATATAAACCATTCATCATTCAGACATTGTATAAGAAAGTTATGCTTATTTCCATATCAACAAAAAAATTGCTATTTTTTTCTGGTGCACACCTTTAGCGACCAGATTTGGCACTTTTAGCGACCAGATTGCAGAAACTTAAGGGCCAACATTGGTCATTTTCTTCATTTCGTTTTGGATTTTTGGAGCACGGTTCTCGGGCGATTTTTAAGGATTTCTTCATGGCTTCGACTTGGTAAGTGTTCTACATCCGAAATTGATTATATTTCATAAATCCATGGTCATATTCATCGTGTAATTCGAGTTTTGACGAAAGAAATTGAAATTTTTGTAAAATCTCTTAAAAATGAAAATTTAAGATTTGAAGGTCGATTCGTTATCGGAATTTGGTAAATTTGGTATGGTTGAACTCGTATCGGAATGGATGTTTAGATTTTGTAACTTTTGTCGGATTCCGAGACGTGGGCCCCACGGGTGAATTTAAGTGCAAATTTCATATTTTGGAAAAATTAGTATTTTCATATGAAATTTATTCCTATAAATTGTATTGACTTAATCGAATTAATTGTGACGTATTCGTTCCGATTTTGGGTAGATTCGACGCGCGTGGAGGCCAATCCGAGTGGCAAAGGCGTCGCGGGTTAGGGATTTAGCCGTTTTGAGGTGAGTAGTGATTTTAAATGATGTCCTGAGGGTTTGAAACCCCGGATTTGCACATCGTAGTGCTATATTGAAGTGAGGCACACGCTCGATGATGAGCGTGGGGTCGTTTACTACTGAGACAGTGACTTGGTCCGTCCCGATTGATGATTTTTACTATATATTTGATTGAAACCTATTTGATATCATCATGTTTTGGGCTAATTGCCATATTGGGCTTCGTGCCAATTGTTTGAACCCTTCGAGGATTTTTATCTCTATTTTCTCACTATTTGTACTTATTACTTGAACTCAGTCATGTTGTTTCCACTGTTGTACAACTCAGCCACTTTTTACTCAATTTTGAGATTTACACAATATTTGAAATGACGTTTGGGCTGAGAACTACTGTTTTACTATGCCCGAGGGGCTTGTGATGATTTTCTGACTGAGTGCGGCCGAGGGCCAGGTGTGAGGTTTTACTGAGTGATATGAAGCCGAGGGCCTGAGATACTGTATATACGCCACGAGGTGGCTTGATTGATATGAGGCCGAGGGCCTAGATGTATGCCACGAGGTGGCTTGATATAGCGCTTGGGCCGTAAGGGGCCCCTCCCGGAGTCTGTACACCCCCAGTGAGCGCAGGGTACCCAAAGATAATACAGTTGGTAACAATGATAACTGTAGGTTACGGTTGGTAACAATGACAAGGTAACCAGAGATAACACAGTTGGTAACAATGATAACTGTAGGTTACGGTTGGTAACAATGACAACCGGTAATCAGAGATAATACAATTGGTAACAATGACAACTGTAGGTTACGGTTGGTAACAATGACAACCGATAACCAGAGATATTACAGTTGGTACCAATGACAACTATAGGTTACAGTTAGTAACAATGACAACTGGTAACCAGAGATAATACAGTTGGTAACAATGACAATTGTAGGTTACAGTTGGTAACAATGACAACCGGTAACTAGAGCTGTGAGATTGATACTGGGCCCAGGAATATTACAGTTGGTAACAATGACAACTGTAGGTTACAGTTGGTAACAATGGCCACTGGTAACCAGAGCTGGGAAGATTTTTAAATAATTTCTTACTGATTTACTGTTTTCAAATAATGATTTACTGCTTCATTATGCATTGCCTTGTGCTTTACGTGTTTCCTTACTTTCAGTCATTATTTATATGTGCTGCTCACTGAGTTGGAAGTACTCACATTACTCCCTGCACCATGTGTGCAGATTCAGGCGTTATTGATTCCGCTCTGAGGCATTGACTACGATTGTTAGAGCGGTGACTCAGAGACTACGAGGTAGTTGTTGGCGTCCTCAGCCCCGTATCTCTTTATATTGTTATTTCCACTTTCTTCAAACAATTGTGCCAGAGATATTGTAATAGTATCTTGTTATTAGGATTTCATTAGTTGCTCATGACTTTGTGACACCCCGGTTTTAGGTTGTTGTTGGGATGGTTCGCTATGTTTTTTCCGCAAATGACTGCTATTAAACTGTGTTGTGTTGTTCTCTTGTTAAATTTATTGCTTAGAATGAGCTATGGTTTGAATTGGCTGGCCTTGTCTTCACGAGAGGCGCCATCACGATCGGGTTTGGGATTCGGGCCGTGACAATGTCTTTGTTATTACTTGTTGACTTAGATTGTAATAGTACACTCGCACAAGCATACACCGTAGCATGCCACTTATCCTAGTTCAAGAGTATGAAACTTGAAATTTATTAGTTGGAATACAGAAGTTGGAATATATTAGTTTCATTAGGCTTGAATTGGGGTATGATTCGTGTTTTTAGCATTGTTGGATGTGATTTAAGGCCTCGACTAAGTCCATAATATGTTTTAAGACTTGTTGGTATATCCGAACGGGGTCCCGAATGGCTCGGGCGAGTTTTGGCTGGTTAACTGGACTATTTCATCTATGGAAAAGATGAAAAAAATTGCAGAAAAATTGCAGAAAAACAGGTGCGAATAGTTTAGTTTGGAAACTCATATCTTGTAATCTATATGGAATCAGAAAAATTACAAAACATGAAAGTTGTAGCCCTTTAAATCTAGCTTCCAGAAAGACAAACCATCCATAATTTGGACTTATATACCGAAAGTTATGATAGATTAAAATTGACTGGTACTGCTGTTGTTTTCCAGGTTGTGTGCATGGAAGAAATTTCTGCTGCACAGGACCGACTTTGGAAGCATATATCTCGTAATCTGTAAGGAATTTGGAGATGATCCAAAAATTAAAGTTGTAGCCCTTCGAATCCTGTTTCCAGAAATATAAACCATTCATCATTCGGACATTGTATAAGAAAGTTATGCTTATTTCTGTATCAGCAAAAAAAATGCTATTTTTTTCTGGTGCACACCTTTAGCGACCAGAAGTAAACTTTTAGCGACCACATTGTAGAAACTTAAGGACCAAAAATGGTCATTTTCTTCATTTCGTTTTAGATTTTTGGAGCACGGTTCTTGGGCGATTTTTGAGGATTTCTTCATGGCTTCGACTGAGTAAGTGTTCTACATCTGAAATTGATTATACTTCATAAATCCATGGTCATATTCATCGTTTAATTCGAGTTTTGATGAAAGAAATTGGAATTTTTGTAAAATTTTTCAAAAATGAAAATTTAAGATTTGAAGGTCGATTCGTTATCGGAATTTGGTAAATTTGGTATGGTTGAACTCGTATCGGAATGGATGTTTAGATTTTGTAACTTTTGTCGGATTCCGAGACGTGGGCCCCACGGGTGAATTTAAGTGCAAATTTCATATTTTGGAAAAATTAGTATTTTCATGTAAAATTTATTCCTATAAATTGAATTGACTTAATCGAATTAATTGTGACGTATTCGTTCCGATTTTGGGTAGATTCGACGCCCGCGGAGGCCAATCCGAGGGGCAAAGGCGTCGCGGGTTAGGGATTTAGCCGTTTCGAGGTGAGTAGTGATTGTAAATGATGTCCTGAGGGTTCGAAACCCCGGATTTGCACATCGTAGTGCTATATTGAAGTGAGGCACACGCTCGATGATGAGCGTGGGGTCGTTTACTACTGGGACTGTGACTTGGTCCGTCCCGATTGATTATTTTTACTATATATTTGATTGAAACCTATTTGATATCATCATGTTTTGGGCTAATTGCCATATTTGGGCTTCGTGCCAATTGTTTGAACCCTTCGAGGATTTTTATCACTATTTCCTCACTATTTGTACTTATTACTTGAACTCAGTCATGTTGTTTCCACTGTTGTACAACTCAGCCACTTTTTACTCAATTTTGAGATTTCCACAATATTTGAAATGATGTTTGGGCTGAGAACTACTGTTTTACTATGCCCGAGGGGCTTGTGATGATTTTCTGACTGAGTGCGGCCAAGGGCCAGGTGTGAGGTTTTACTGAGTGATATGAAGCCGAGGGCCTGAGATACTGTATATACGCCACGAGGTGGCTTGATTGATATGAGGCCAAGGGCCTAGATGTATGCCACGAGGTGGCTTGATATAGCGCTTGGGCCGTAAGGGGCCCCTCCCGGAGTCTGTACACCCCCAGTGAGTGCAGGGTACCCAGAGATAATACAGTTGGTAACAATGACAACTGTAGGTTACGGTTGGTAACAATGACAAGGTAACCAGAGATAACACAGTTGGTAACAATGATAACTGTAGTTACGGTTGGTAACAATGACAACCGGTAATCAGAGATAATACAATTGGTGACAATGACAACTGTAGGTTACGGTTGGTAACAATGACAACCGGTAACCAGAGATATTACAGTTTGTACCAATGGCAACTGTAGGTTACAGTTAGTAACAATGACAACTGGTAACCAGAGATAATACAGTTGGTAACAATGACAACTGTAGGTTACAGTTGGTAACAATGACAACCGCTAACTAGAGCTATGAGATTGATACTGGGCCCAGGAATATTACAGTTGGTAACAATGACAACTGTAGGTTACAGTTGGTAACAATGGCCACTGGTAACCAGAGCTGGGAAGATTTTTAAATAATTTTTTACTGATTTACAGCTTCATTATGCATTGCCTTGTGCTTTACGTGTTTCCTTACTTTCTGTCATTATTTATATGTGTTTCTCACTGAGTTGGAAGTACTCACATTACTCCCTACACCATGTGTGCAGATTCAGGCGTTATTGATTCCGCTCCGAGGCATTGACTACGATTGTCAGAGCGGTGACTCAGAGACTACGAGGTAGTTGTTGGCGTCCGCAACCCCGTATCTCTTTATATTGTTATTTCCACTTTCTTCAAACAATTGTGCCAGAGATATTGTAATAGTATCTTGTTATTAGGATTTCATTAGTTGCTCATGACTTTGTGACACCCTAGTTTTAGTCTGTTGTTGGGATGGTTCACTATGTTTTTTCCGCAAATGACTGCTATTAAACTGTGTTGTGTTGTTCTCTTGTTAAATTTATTACTTAGACTGAGTTATGGTTCGAATTGGCTGGCCTTGTCTTCACGAGAGGCGCCATCACGACCGGGGTTGGGATTCGGGTCGTGATAATGTCTTTGTTATTACTTGTTGACTTAGATTGTAATAGTACATTGGCACAAGCATACACCGTAGCATGCCACTTATCCTAGTTCAAGAGTATGAAACTTGAAATTTATTAGTTGGAATACAGAAGTTGGAATATATTAGTTTCATTAGGCTTGAATTGGGGTATGATTCGTGTTTTTAGTATTGTTGGATGTGATTTAAGGCCTCGACTAAGTCCATAATATGTTTTAAGACTTGTTGGTAAATCCGAACGGGGTCCCGAATGGCTCCGGTGAGTTTTGGGTGGTTAAACAGACTATTTCATCTTTGGAAAAGATGAAAAAAATTGCAGAAAAATTGCAGAAAAACTGGTGCGAGTAGTTTAGTTTGGAAACTCATATCTTGTAATCTATAAGGAATCAGAAAAATTGCAAAACATGAAAGTTGTAGCCCTTTAAATCTAGTTTCCAGAAAGACAAACCATCCATCATTTGGACATATATACCGAAAGTTATGATAGATTAAAATTGGCTGGTACTGCTGTTGTTTTCCAGGTAGTGTGCATGGCAGAAATATCTNCTGAGAACTACTGTTTTACTATGCCCGAGGGGCTTGTGCTGATTTTCTGACTGAGTGCGGCCGAGGGCCTAGATGTATGCCACGAGGTGGCTTGATATAGCGCTTGGGCCGTAAGGGGCCCCTCCCGGAGTCTGTACACCCCCAGTGAGCGCAGGGTACCCAAAGATAATACAGTTGGTAACAATGATAACTGTAGGTTACGGTTGGTAACAATGACAACCGGTAATCAGAGATAATACAATTGGTAACAATGACAACTGTAGGTTACGGTTGGTAACAATGACAACCGATAACCAGAGATATTACAGTTGGTACCAATGACAACTATAGGTTACAGTTAGTAACAATGACAACTGGTAACCAGAGATAATACAGTTGGTAACAATGACAATTGTAGGTTACAGTTGGTAACAATGACAACCGGTAACTAGAGCTGTGAGATTGATACTGGGCCCAGGAATATTACAGTTGGTAACAATGACAACTGTAGGTTACAGTTGGTAACAATGGCCACTGGTAACCAGAGCTGGGAAGATTTTTAAATAATTTCTTACTGATTTACTGTTTTCAAATAATGATTTACTGCTTCATTATGCATTGCCTTGTGCTTTACGTGTTTCCTTACTTTCAGTCATTATTTATATGTGCTGCTCACTGAGTTGGAAGTACTCACATTACTCCCTGCACCATGTGTGCAGATTCAGGCGTTATTGATTCCGCTCTGAGGCATTGACTACGATTGTTAGAGCGGTGACTCAGAGACTACGAGGTAGTTGTTGGCGTCCTCAGCCCCGTATCTCTTTATATTGTTATTTCCACTTTCTTCAAACAATTGTGCCAGAGATATTGTAATAGTATCTTGTTATTAGGATTTCATTAGTTGCTCATGACTTTGTGACACCCCGGTTTTAGGTTGTTGTTGGGATGGTTCGCTATGTTTTTTCCGCAAATGACTGCTATTAAACTGTGTTGTGTTGTTCTCTTGTTAAATTTATTGCTTAGAATGAGCTATGGTTTGAATTGGCTGGCCTTGTCTTCACGAGAGGCGCCATCACGATCGGGTTTGGGATTCGGGCCGTGACAATGTCTTTGTTATTACTTGTTGACTTAGATTGTAATAGTACACTCGCACAAGCATACACCGTAGCATGCCACTTATCCTAGTTCAAGAGTATGAAACTTGAAATTTATTAGTTGGAATACAGAAGTTGGAATATATTAGTTTCATTAGGCTTGAATTGGGGTATGATTCGTGTTTTTAGTATTGTTGGATGTGATTTAAGGCCTCGACTAAGTCCATAATATGTTTTAAGACTTGTTGGTAAATCCGAACGGGGTCCCGAATGGCTCCGGTGAGTTTTGGGTGGTTAAACAGACTATTTCATCTTTGGAAAAGATGAAAAAAATTGCAGAAAAATTGCAGAAAAACTGGTGCGAGTAGTTTAGTTTGGAAACTCATATCTTGTAATCTATAAGGAATCAGAAAAATTGCAAAACATGAAAGTTGTAGCCCTTTAAATCTAGTTTCCAGAAAGACAAACCATCCATCATTTGGACATATATACCGAAAGTTATGATAGATTAAAATTGGCTGGTACTGCTGTTGTTTTCCAGGTAGT
>MCJB01045981.1:100368-123282 GCA_002018475.1 Nicotiana obtusifolia
AAATGCTATTTTTTTCTGGTGCACACCTTTAGCGACCAGAAGTAAACTTTTAGCGACCACATTGTAGAAACTTAAGGACCAAAAATTGTCATTTTCTTCATTTCGTTTTGGATTTTTGAAGCACGATTCTTGGGCGATTTTTGAGGATTTTTTCATGGCTTCGACTGGGTAAGTGTTCTACATCCGAAATTGATTATATTTCATAAATCCATGGTCATATTCATCGTTTAATTCGAGTTTTGATGAAAGAAATTGGAATTTTTTTAAAATCTTTCAAAAGTGAAAATTTAAGATTTGAAGGTCGATTCGTTATCGGAATTTGATAAATTTAGTATGGTTGAACTCGTATCGGAATGGTGTTTAGATTTTGTAACTTTTGTCGGATTCCAAGACGTGGGCCCCACGGGCGAATTTAAGTGTAAATTTCGGATTTTATTGGAAAAATTTGTATTTTCATATGGAATTTATTCCTATAAATTGTATTGACTTAATCGAATTAATTGTGACGTATTCATTTCGATTTTGGGTAGATTCGACGCGCGCGGAGGCCAATCCGAGGGGCAAAGGCATTGCGGGTTAGGGATTTAGCCGTTTCGAGGTGAGTAGTGATTGTAAATGATGTCCCGAGGGTTCGAAGCTCCGGATTATCACATCGTAGTGCTATATTGAAGTGAGGCACACGCTCGATGATGAGCGTGGGGTCGTTTACTACTGGGACTGTGACTTGGTCCGTCCCGATTGATGATTTTTATTACATATTTGATTGAAACCTATTTGATATCATCATGTTTTGGGCTAATTGTCATATTTGGGCTTCGTGCCAATTGTTTGAACCCTCCGGGGATTTTTATCACTATTTGTACTTATTATTTGAACTCAGTCATGTTGTTTCCACTGTTGTACAACTCAGCCACTTTTTACTCAGTTTTGAGATTTACACAATATTTGAAATGATGTTTGGGCTGAGAACAATTATTTTACTATGCCCGAGGGGCTTGTGATGATTTTCTGACTGAGTGCGGCCGAGGGCCAGGTGTGAGGTTTTACTGGGTGATATGAAGCCGAGGGCCTGAGATACTGAATATACGTCACGAGGTGGCTTGATTGATATGAGGCCGAGGGCCTAAATGTATGCCACGAGGTGACTTGATATAGCGCTTGGGCCGTAAGGGGCCCCTCCCGGAGTCTGTACACCCCCAATGAGCGCAGGGTACCCAGAGATAATACAGTTGGTAACAATGACAACTGTAGGTTACGGTTGGTAATAATTGTAACTGGTAACCAGACCTGGGAAGATTTTTAAATGATTTCTTACTGATTTACTGTTTTCAAATAATGATTCACTGCTTCATTATGCATTGCCTTGTGCTTTACGTGTTTCCTTACTTTCAGTCATTATTTATTTGTGCTACTCACTGAGTTGGAAGTACTCACATTACTCCCTGCACCATGTGTGCAGATTCAGGCATTATTGATTCCGCTCAGAGGCATTGACTATGATTGTCAGAGCGGTGACTCAGAGACTACGAGGTAGTTGTTGGCGTCCGCAGCCCCGTATCTCTTTATATTGTTATTTCCACTTTCTTCAAACAATTGTGCCAGAGATATTGTAATAGTAATCTTGTTATTAGGATTTTATTAGTTGCTCATGACTTTGTGACACCCCGGTTTCGGGCTGTTGTTGGGATGGTTCACTATGTTTTTTCCGCAAATGACTGCTATTAAACTGTGTTGTGTTGTTCTCTTGTTAAATTTATTGCTTAAAATGAGTTATGGTTCGAATTGGCTGGCCTTGTCTTCACGAGAGGCACCATCACGATCGGGTTTGGGATTCGGGTCGTGACAATGTCTTTGTTATTACTTGTTGACTTAGGTTGTAATAGTACACTCGCACATGCATACACCGTAGCATGCCACTTATCCTAGTTCAGGAGTATGAAACTTGAAATTTATTGATCATGCCCATGTATTATTGTATTTATGAAACTTGAAATTTATTGATCATGCCCATGTATTATTGTATTATCGGCTTTCATGTTGATAATGAGCCCATGACCATGCAGGGCGGATTGTGATAGTGAGCCTATGACTATAACGGGCGGGGTTGTGATATTAAGCCCATGGCCATATGTGACGATCCGGCTAGTCGTCTCGTGAGTTACCGCTCTGTTTTCCCCCATTTCTGCTTCATTATGCTTCGTTATCCGTGTTTTATGTGATCGAGTTGAGTAGTTTGCGTTCGGAGTGGGTTTGGTAAGAAATGAGACATTTAGTCTCTTTTAAGAAGGTTTAAGTTGGAAAAGTCAACTGGATGTTGACTTATGAGTTAGAGGGCTCGAATGTGAGTTCTGATGGCTCGGTTAGCTTCGGGAGGTGATTTATGACTTAGGAGTGTGATCGGAATTGGTTTTGGAGGTCCCGTGTAGAATTAGGCTTGAATTGGTGGAGTTAGTATTTTGGCGATTACCGGTTGTTAGGCGAGATTTTAATCCGAGGGTCGAAATGGAATTTCGAGAGTTGCTATAGCTTCGTATGGTTATTTCGGACTTAGGCGTATGTCCAGATTTGAAATTTGAAGTCCGTAGGACAATTCAACGCATTTTGACGAATGTTGGAAACAATGACAACCGGTAACCAGAGATAATACAGTTGGTAACAATGACAACTGTAGGTCACGGTTGGTAACAATGAAAATCGGTAATCAGAGATAATACAGTTGGTAACAATGACAACTGTAGGTTACGGTTGGTAACAATGACAACCGGTAACTAGAGATATTACAGTTGGTAACAATGACAACTGGTAACCAAAGATAATACAGTTGGTAACAATGACAACTGTAGGTTACAGTTGGTAACAATGACAACCGGTAACCAGAGCTGTGAGATTTATACTGAGCCCAGGAATATTACAGTTGGTAACAATGACAACTGTAGGTTATAGTTGGTAACAATGGCAACTGGTAACCAGAGCTGGGAAGATTTTTAATGATTTCTTACTGATTTACTGTTTTCAAATAATTATTTACTGCTTCATTATGCATTGCCTTGTGCTTTACGTGTTTCCTTATTTTCAGTCATTATTTATATGTGCTACTCACAGAGTTGGAAGTACTCACATTACTCCCTGCACCATGTGTGCAGATTCAGGCGTTATTGACTCCGCTCCTAGGCATTGAATATGATTGTTAGAGCGGTGACTCAGAGACTACGAGGTAGTTGTTGGCGTCTGCAGCCCCGTATCTCTTTTATCTTGTCGTTTCCACTTTCTCTAACTAATTGTGCCAGAGATATTGTAATAGAAATTTTGTTATTAGGATTTCATTAGTTGCTCATGACTTTGTGACACCCCGGTTTGGGCTGTAGTTGGGATGGTTCACTATGTTTTTCCGCAAATGACTGCTATTAAACTATGTTGTGTTGTTCTCTTGTTAAATTAACTGCTTAAAATAAGATATGGTTCGAATTGGCTGGCCTTGTCTTCACGAGAGGCGTCATCACGACCGGGTTTGGGATTTGGGTCGTGAAAGCTTGGTATTAGAGCCTAGGTTACATAGGTCTCACGAGTCATGAGCGGGTTTAGTAGAGTCTCGCGGATCGGTACGGAGACGTCTGTATTTATCTTCAAGAGGCTGCAGAACCTTTTAGGAAAAACCTTATATTCTTGATATTCTTATCGTGCGATTTGATTCTAATGAGGCTTATGTCTTTATTTCCTTCCTACACAATCTTATGCGGCGCGAAGCGCTTGTTATCAATTGGGCATCAAAAAGTTGTAGTGGTACTAGAGACGTGGTGCTAGATGCGTGTTCGGGCAGGCTATTATCGCTATCTTGTGGAAGGATGTTCTTATGTTCCAGCTTAATATCTGTATCTTCTATGGTTTAGAGACTGTGCACGAATTGCTACGATGTCTATGCGTCGTTTTCATACAATGTTGGTGAAATGGTAGAGTGGTTATATATTGAACTCGACAGTGAATGACTCGAAAGGAGGATTTCTCAGTGTATGATTTAGAGGTTCAACATTTAATTCCAGCGAAGGAAAGGCAGTCGGACTATAGATGTCCATGTTTGGTTGATGAAGTAACAAGACTAGATACTTTCAAGCATGATGGAATTTTCAATGTGATGCGGTGTCGTCGTCCTTGTTTGAACGCATTATGGTTCGTCGGTGTTACGGTCTTCTTGGATTTTTCCTTCGGGGCATGGTGCTGTGAAATGGTGCCTAAGGGGTAGTTGTACCCAGTGCAGCGTCATTAGAAGGTGTCGGTAAGGAATTCCACCGGTGGGTTATCTCCTATGGGCTCTACATTATATGACTGTGGCTTAGAGCTAAGTGCGGGGAGCCCCACCGTTTACAATTGGATCGCGCGGTTGTCTGCTTGTGCTTTTTTGGTTATCGGTACGCTGGCGGATTATTTATGACTAGGAAAAAAAAAGGAAGTATTAGGGGTGACTCAGCAAAGAACTAGATGGGTGTGTGCTATTTTCGGTGTTATCGATGCATGTCCAGGTTTTTGGGGAGACTCGGAGCTTATGTTTTGTGGACGTGATGTACATGGAAAAGAGCGCAGTCGGTTGCTTCTTCGAGAGGTTGTCATGTGCTAGTAGAGCACTGGAGTTGGTTATCTTCGAGACTAGGTCAGAGTGACTGACTCTCGATAGCGGTCCTAGTGGATTCAAGAATTAAAGTGCAAAACCTAAAGATTTCGGGTCCGATGTGTGGTTAAGGATCGAGTCTTCACAGTGGATTGCGAACGAAACTTGGAATATTCTATGTTACCATCGGGTATATGGTGCAGTATTGGAGAAATAGCTTCGGATGCGCAGAAGGTCTTGCAAAATGGGTGTACCGGTCTGAGATAATATTGAGCACATAAGGAGGGTATGAGATGGTTTACGAGTAATAAGACGATGTAGTCTCGCGATCCAGGTCACTCGAGGTGAGTGCGAATTGAGTTCACTATGTTGTGAATGGAGCTATTATATTTCTAAGTCAGGTCAAGAGTAAATTGAAAGAAATTGGGTCGGTTAGCAATGGTTTACTCGGTGTGATGGTGGCAATGATTAGTTCCTTCGGCGTGTGAAGTTTTACATGTGATATGTGGTTGTACGTGCAGGTCCGATAGCCACCATGACTTGATTGACTTGGGAGATATTTGATTCGAATGGCCTTGTTCTGTGAATGGACCCGGAAGAGTCATGATGGTTTGGACCACAACTTGAGGTTTGTATTTTCTGTGGTTATGGGAATTCAGTTGCGTGTTGCCATGGTTCTTCTGAAATGAGTTGAGTGACAGGGGTTCTAGCCAATGAAGTGTTCATTCTACTAGTAGTTCAGGGATTTTGGGAAAATTCTTTTACTCTCGCGTAGCGGCATGATAGGTGCAGTGAGCAGCATGGGAATTGGAAGATGAGGATCAATGTTGCGGTTTAGTGTTGACAAGAATGTCATGAGCACGGATAAGTAGGGAAGAATTCAGGTGTTCAGAGTAAGCTGGCATTTTCTTTAGTGTCACCTAAGAACGATGTCCTGTGGAAGAGGCTTTGTGTATTGATTTGCGGACTCTTGGTTGGCTTTACAGAATTAGTATTGTTGGTGGTATTATATGAGTAGGATGATTCTCAGATGCAGGTCATTTATTGCACCTTAGCCGTGCTTGTGTTTTGTAGTGTATGGCGCTATCCGTCTCCCTAGGGTGGTATTTTAGCACTTGGCGTGCTTGTGGAACGCTACGCGGGGTGGATACTTCTTTTCCATGGAGTTCGTTTCGCATTATGTGTCATGTTCAAATTGTAGCTTGTCGGCGCATTGATGGCGCCATATGAGATCTGAGTCAGTGTTTGAGGCGGCTTATTGCATGAGCAGCTTGCACCAGGTGAGACGAGATTTATTGGAGCTGGAATCTGTGCAATCAGATTTATATAAGGCACATTAAAAGGAAACATCGATATTCTGTTCAGAATGAAGTAATGGCTCTTGACAGGATGAGAGACTCCATGAATTATTGATTCGGTAGGTGGCTACGAGTTTCTGCACTTTTCTTTCGTCGTGGCAGTATTGCGAGATTTGGAATAGGATTTATATGCGTCATGAGATGTGTTGCGGGCACCAGATTCCTGAAATTTCAGCTATTGTGGTCTGAGGATGTTATTATGGGCAATCGATTTATATGGTGAGTTTGTAAATTTGCACTCTACTACTGTGTTTATCGCTGTTGGGAGATTTTTATGGTCTTAGCCGTGTCTATCATTTTTTTTTTGTACACTATTGAGGGCTATGAGTCCAAAACTAACTTTCTGTTACTCACTACAGTGGGTTTTGATGTAATTTCGGGATAATTGATTAAAGCTTTATGACTTATATGCCCTACCGGTATGGGAGTTCATTATGTGCCGTGATTTCGAGTAAAGGAAATTATTTTTAAAGGAGAAATGGATAGATTTCGGTTGGCACGAGTGCATATTACTTGTGATTCAGAGTTGAGGACGAGATCCTCGCATTTTTATTATGATGTGAAAAGCTTAAACTGGGCTATGAGCCGCGGTGGAAGTTATCTAAGGACGAGATCCTTGTGATGAAAAGTTATGTGTTTTAAATTCTCCCCGTGTGGAATTAAATTGGTACTATAGTACTGATAGGGAGCCATGCCTGTTAGGCTTATTTGATAATTCTTCTATGTGTTTTCGTGCATATTTTGCCATATTCGTGCTGTAATTATTGAGTTTTAGCCTACAAGGGGAGTGTTTTGGTGGCGTTAAATGTGACTCGTTAATTCGAGTAAATAATTATGAGGTCTTCAAGCCTTTTGAATTGCTGTCAGAGTTGTGAAAGTTTGAAAGGAGGTTTTGGTTAATACGAGGTTAATTGACGATGCTGGAATTAATTATGAACACCTATTACTAATTGGGCTATGAGAAATTTGGCTTTGAAGTTTATAAATGTTGATAAAAGAAATAATCTTCAATTGAGATGTTGTTGTCGGATCCATGTTAAATTTAAGGTGACGTGGAATCACCCGCGAGTGCGCGTAATAATACAGTTAGAAATTTAATGTCCTCGGAAAAATTCTTGGCACGTTCGAAGACGAACGTTTGTTTAAGTGTGGGAGAATATGACGACCTGGCTAGTCGTCTCGTGAGTTACCGCTTTGTTTCCCCCCATTTCTGCTTCATTATGCTTCGTTATCCGTGTTTTATGTGATCGAGTTGAGTAGTTTGCGTTCGGAGTGGGTTTGGTAAGAAATGAGACACTTAGTCTCGTTTATGAAGGTTTAAGTTGGAAAAATCAACCGCATGTTGACTTATGAGTTAGAGGGCTCGGATGTGAGTTCAGATGGCTCGGTTAGCTTCGGGAGGTGATTTATGACTTAGGAATGTGATCAGAATTAGTTTTGGAGGTCCCGTGTAGAATTAGGCTTGAATTGGTGGAGTTAGTATTTTGGCGATTTCTGGTTGTTAGGTGAGATTTTGATCCGAGGGCCGGAATGGAATTCCGAGAGTTGCTATAGCTTCGTATGGTTATTTCGTACTTAGGCATATGTCCGGATTTGAAATTTAAAGTCCGTAGGACAATTCAACGCATTTTCGTGAATGTTGGAAAATAGAAGATTTTTGGAAAGTTTGACCGAGGAGTTGACTTTTGAATATCTGGGTCGGAATCCAGTTTTGAAAAAGTTCATAGGTCCGTTATGTTATTTATGACTTGTGTGCAAAATTTGAGGTCAATCGGATTCGATTTGATAGGTTTCGGCATCGAATGTAGAAGTTGGAATATATTAGTTTCATTAGGCTTGAATTGGGGTATGATTCGCGTTTTTAGCGTTGTTGGATGTGATTTAAGGCCTCGACTAAGTCCATAATATGTTTTAAGACTTGTTGGTATATCCGAACGGGTTCCCGAATGGCTCGGGTGAGTTTTGGGTGGTTAAACGGACTATTTCATATTTGGAAAAGTTGAAAACAATTGCAGAAAAATTGTAGAAAAACTGGTGCGAGAAGTTTAGTTTGGAAACTCATATCTTGTAATCTATAAGAAATCAGAAAAATTACAAAACATGAAAGTTGTAGCCCTTTAAATCTAGTTTACAGAAAGACAAACCATCCATCATTTGGACATATATACCGAAAGTTATGATAGATTAAAATTGACTGGTACTGCTGTTGTGTTCCAGGTAGTGTGCATGGCAGAAATTTCTGCTGCACAGGACCGACTTTGGAAGCTTATATCTCGTAATCTGTAAGGAATTTGGAGATAAACCAAAAATAAAAGTTGTAGCCCTTCGAATCCAGTTTCCAGAAACATAAAACATTCATCATTCGGACATCGTATAAGAAAGTTATGCTTATTTCCGTATCAGCAAAAAATTGCAACTTTTTTCTGGTGCACACCTTTAGCGACCAGATTTGGCACTTTTAGCGACCAGATTGCAGAAACTTAAGGACCAAAAATGGTCATTTTCTTCATTCCGAAATTGATTATATTTCATAAATCCATGGTCATATTCATCGTTTAATTCCAGTTTTGATGAAAGAAATTGGAATTTTTGTAAAATCTTTCAAAAACGAAAATTTAAGATTTGAAGGTCGATTCGTTATCGGAATTTGGTAAATTTGGTATGGTTGAACTCGTATCGGAATGGATGTTTAGATTTTGTAACTTTTGTCGGATTCCGAGACGTGGGCCCCACGGGTGAATTTAAGTGCAAATTTCATATTTTGGAAAAATTAGTATTTTCATATAAAATTTATTCCTATAAATTGAATTGATTTAATCGAATTAATTGTGACGTATTCGTTCCGATTTTGGGTAGATTCGACACGCGCGGAGGCCAATCCGAGGGGCAAAGGCGTCGCGGGTTAGGGATTTAGCCGTGTCGAGGTGAGTAGTGATTGTAAATGATGTCCTGAGGGTTTGAAACCCCGGATTTGCACATCGTAGTGCTATATTGAAGTGAGGCACACGGTCGATGATGAGCGTGGGGTCGTTTACTACTGGGACTGTGACTTGGTCCGTCCCGATTGATGATTTTTAATACGTATTTGATTGAAACCTATTTGATATCATCATGTTTTGGGCTAATTGCCATATTTGGGCTTCGTGCCAAATGTTTGAACCCTCCGGGGATTTTTATCACTATTTCCTCACTATTTGTACTTATTACTTGAACTCAGTCATGTTGTTTCCACTGTTGCACAACTCAGCCACTTTTTACTCAGTTTTGAGATTTACACAATATTTGAAATGATGTTTGGGCTGAAAAATACTGTTTTAGTATGTCCGAGGGGCTTGTGATGATTTTCTGACTGAGTGCAGCCGAGGGCCAGGTGTGAGGTTTTACTGAGTGATATGAGGCCGAGGGCCTGAGATACTGTATATACGCCACGAGGTGGCTTGATTAATATAAGGCCGAGGGCCTAAATGTATGCCACAAGGTGGCTTGATATAGCGCTTGGGCCGTAAGGGGCCCCTCCCGGAGTCTGTACACCCCTAGTGAGCGCAGGGTACCCAGAGATAATATAGTTGGTAACAATGACAACTGTAGGTTACGGTTGGTAACAATGACAATCGGTAACCAGAGATAACACAGCCAATGACAACTGTAGGATACGGTTGGTAACAATGACAACCGGTAATCAGAGATAATACAGTTGGTAACAATGACAATTGTAGGTTACGGTTGGTAACAATTACAATCGGTAACCAGAGATAACACAGTTGGTAACAATGACAACTGTAGGATACGGTTGGTAACAATGACAACCGATAATCAGAGATAATACAGTTGGTAACAATGACAACTGTAGGTTACGGTTGGTAACAATGACAACCGGTAATCAGAGATATTACAGTTGGTAACAATGACAATTGTAGGTTACAGTTGGTAACAATGACAACTGTAGGTTACGGTTGGTAACAATGACAATCGGTAACCAGAGCTATGAGATTGATACTGAGCCCAGGAATATTATAGTTGGTAACAATGACAACTGTAGGTTACAGTTGGTAGCAATGGCAACTAGTAACCAGAGCTGGGAAGATTTTAAAATGATTTCTTACTGATTTACTGTTTTTATATAATGATTTACTGCTTCATTATGCATTGCCTTGTGCTTTACGTGTTTCCTTACTTTCAGTCATTATTTATATGTGCTATTCACTGAGTTGGAAGTACTCACATTACTCCCTGCACCATGTGTGCAGATTCAGGCGTTATTGATTCCGCTCCGAGGCATTGACTACGATTGTCAGAGCGGTGACTCAGAGACTACGAGGTAGTTGTTGGCGTCCGCAGCCCCGTATCTCTTTATATTGTTATTTCCACTTTCTTCAAAAAATTGTGCCAGAGATATTGTAATAGTAATCTTGTTATTAGGATTTCATTAGTTGCTCATGACTTTGTGACACTCCGGTTTTGGGCTGTTGTTGGGATGGTTCACTATGTTTTTTCGCAAATGACTGCTATTAAACTGTGTTGTGTTGTTCTCTTGTTAAATTAACTGCTTAAAATGAGATACGGTTTGAATTGGCTGGCCTTGTCTTCACGAGAGGCACCATCACGACCGGGTTTGGGATTTGGGTCGTGACACCATGTCGGACGGATTGTGATATTGAGCCTGTGACCATGCCGCGGATTGAGATATTGGCACATGAGTTGTCCGTGCGATTGTGATTTGAAATGTGGGCACAAGGTGCCATAAGCATATGGTGGTGGGTTGAGAGTCGTGACTTGTGACTATGAGATGAGGTATCTCGGAGTAATTTCCCTGTGAAACTTCTGCTGCAACAATTTGAGTTAATTGGTTGTTATTTTTTTTCTTTATTTGGTTTCAATGGTACTTTCACGGTGTTCGTATTACTTTACTGTTTATATCATATGTTGATTCTTGTTTCATTTACTGATATTATTAGCTTTATTCTTCTACACTGCACATGTTATTTTGACTAGTAGATGTCTTGATTTGTACCTTGTCACTGCTTCACCGAGATTAGTCTTGATACTTACAGGGTACTGATCGTAGAGTACTCATACTACACTTACTGCACATTTTTGTGCAGAGCCAGGTATTTGAGATATTGGACTCGGGCAGAGTTAGTTTATTGATTGCAAGGATTCAAGGTAGAGCTGCTTGGTCATCGTAGTCCCATGGAGTCTTTCCTTTCATTGTACTGTCAAGTTGTTATTTGAACAATATTTTATTTCGATCTTTGAGATCTTTTCATGTATTCAACAAGAGTTCACGACTCTGTATTAGCTGGTATTGGGAGGTTGTTATGATTATTGCCTCGTAGGCTAATTTCGCTTTTGTTTCGATATTCATATTAAAGTCTATTTTAAATTAACATTGTTAAAAACTGGCTTAATTGTTGTAATTAATCGGTATATACCGATTCTTAGACACTAGGTGTCATCACGACATATGTCGTGGGATTTTGGGTCGTGACAAGCATAGTCTAGTAACTAGTTGGTAGCCGGTAGAATTGATATTAAACTATGGATCGAGTCCAGTCAATCTGATGTCCAGTCGATGTCTGATGAAACGACTCACTTGATGTGACAAGGCACCACGATGTGACATGACATGACAAGACATCCGATGCTACTTGACAAGTTATGTGATATGACCTATTTTTAGTCTTGACCACATATTTTACTTTTGCAATGTCTTTTATATTTCTACATTAAATAAAGACAGCATGTCTTCCTCCATAGACACAATATTAAAAAAAATATACACACTACACTACAAGGGGGATCAGAATTTTAAGGGGTCTTGAAAACTCTAGTTTCATTCATCTCTCACTCCCTCATGATTTGAGAGAACACAGCCGTCCACTCCCTAATAACACCCCGTCATCTCTCTCACTTTAAGAGACCATGATCGGCTACCTTCAAGCCCCTTTCTTGGGCAATTTTCGTCCGTTATTGTTGCGGCCGGATTTCATTACCGGCGGCCAACTACTCCCTCACCCCTGTTCTCTTTTTCCCTCTCGTCTGCTTCCCATTACACCACCTTTGTCGCCCGCCAGATTTGACCACCGACGATGGCTTGCCAAAACACTAACCGTGACGACCACCAAACAACCACCGCGACCACCACTGTTCTCTCTTATCTTCTCCTTCTCTGTTACTATCTCGCTTTATATCCATGACAAATGATTCAGATCAGGCTAGAAATGCTTAGATTTGGCCGGAGACGAGACATCAACGAAATGGCTTTGAATCATGAGTCCAACGACATCTATAGTTCTTTTCTCGTTTTTGTTTCCATTTTGCATATGTCTAAAAAAATTAATAATATCACCGTTGGCCACCAATGTTCGCCGGAAAGAATGGTGTCATGGCTTGACCTCTATGCCCAGGAGATTCTCTTTCAAACTGATGTTGTTTTTTTACTCATTTTCGGTGCTGATTGCTCGCTATTTTATGTTGCTCAGAATCTGGCCGGAAATACTTACTCCGGCGAGCCGATAGCAGTGAGCTCCGTTAATGAGCATTGCTAGTTTGATAATAATTGCCTCTGTCGTCTGTTGTTGAATCATATTTGAGAATTATGGGTTGTTGGTCTGTTTGCCCTTGCTGTTGCCCTCGTCTGAGGATACTAATTTGGTATTTTTGGGGCTTCGCCGTTCGCTGCCTTGTTACTACCATCGTGACTCGAAGTTACATTGACACCGTGATGGTTCGATTGTACTTTAGACACTATATGTATTAAAGGCTGATGAGCATAAATGTTTGAGGCCACGGCGCCTCGAATGACCCTCCAGATTGGGCTTTAAATAACGAGGCGTTGATGATAAATATCAAAAAAGAAAAAGCAAACCAACAACCGTCGGTGGGAGACATGGTTGGCCACCGGAGTCACAACCGAGGCGGTTCCCATTCACATGTATAGACAGATATTAAATATACATACCTGAGCCTCCTATGTTTTGCGAGGTACCCTATTCGGAGTTGTACTTTGGATGATGACATTCGAAGAAGAATAAAAAGACGTACCCCCGTCAAATCCCCGCCTCG
Source organism: Nicotiana obtusifolia (assembly GCA_002018475.1). Classification (NCBI taxonomy): domain Eukaryota; kingdom Viridiplantae; phylum Streptophyta; class Magnoliopsida; order Solanales; family Solanaceae; genus Nicotiana; species Nicotiana obtusifolia. Next base: position 113,392 of record MCJB01045981.1, read on the forward strand.
TACTTCTCGTTCTCGGACGTACTCAAACGTAACATATAATAAAGCCACAGAAAGATAATGTTCTTGCGTGTTTTTTCTCTCGATATTATCTATTTGCAAAACACAAGGGGTGAATCGCATACAGGTAATAATTGGATTAAAATTGTGATGTTGTATGTTAGGTAAATTCATGGGGTTTGTGCATATATTTAAGTTATTGAATATGTATTATAATATGATTGGCTTAGTTAGGTGTATACTTAGCTAATTAAATTAGTCATGGTCAAAGAAAATAGTATGACATATTCCTTTCCTAAAACTGAACGATACATAGTAGTATGTTTAGCTAAAGAAAATAATCAATCATTGAGGTACGTTATAGTAATTAAAGTAAGTACGTACTACATTAGATTTTAAACATACTATTGTTACAATAATATCAAATAACTAGACTTATACATCTTGCTAGCCAAATTAGATATATATATATATATATATATATATATATATATATATATTTGTGAATAAGCTTATTTGGATTTGGTATGGTTCTTCATGAAAATATTTTCGTCGTTATATTAACTTTTATATCTTTATACTCAAGCTAAATTGTAAATGACCTTTCTTTTTCATTGTTCTAGACATAATGGTTTGTTCTCAATCTTATTGTGTGGATTCCCGAGTCTTTTTACGTTATTTGAAAATAATTTTAGTCATTCTTTTAAAATTAATATTCTTACATTATTCTTTGTCATTTGTTTGTTTTGGAAGATTAATATATATATATATATATATATATACACACACACATATTTGCCTTGCTTTTGTGAATAATACTTTCCCATATGTATCTTGATAACTCTTTTTTTCCCTATTTGTTAACTAATTTTCTTTTAAATCATTAGTTCTTCATATTGTCAATTCTAAGATAGTTATTTTCCATCTTCATCCATTAATTTAATCAACCTTTGGGTGCTAATAAAATCTTTTTACGTTTGTTTTTATGATTAAAAGTCATTTAATTAATTTATAAATACTTTACTTATTGCCACATATTTTGTACATTTATTGAATCATCAAAAGACATAATGTCATGTACTTTCTTTCTTTATATGCATCCTATTACATAGGTATTCGTGTTTTGGCATGTGATGATCACATTCAATTACTTTTCATTCATATCACTTTATAATCTTTGTAAATATTAAACTCTCTTTTCTTATGCTATTTTAAAGATAATTCTTCCCCCACTTTCTCACATCGCTTTAAAGTGAGTTTTCCTTCTCTTTTACATTTAGCATATCACTCAAATTAGTTTACCTTTGAATATAAATCAAATTCTTCCATGCACATTCTTTAACTATAATTCATTTAGTTAATTTACAAATACTTTATTTCTTACTACATATTTTCTTTACCTTTACGAAGTCATTAAAATTATAATTTCATATACTTACTACATACCCTTTGTATATAATCTATCATTTTGATGCTCATGTTTAATTATTCTTCACTTGAACTACTTTTACTATTTCTTGTATGTATCAAATTGATCATTTTCTGAACCTTCCCTTCCTTGTCTGATCGAGTCTAGTGGAACAACATTTTGTGGATCTTGAGGGATGCCTAACACCTTCACCTCGAGATAACTTGAACTCTTACCTAGAATTTGAACGGTTTTGCAAACCATAATTAGAGTGTACATTACATAGTGTAGTATAGGTGTCCTAGTATACCTTAAATACTAGGTGGCGACTCTAAACTTCAATTAACCTTGCAAAATACTATAAGTTGTACATTGTTTTGTCTTGTGCAAAATAGGATGCAATAATGACGACTCTGCTGGGAATACCTTAGGTTCTAACCATAGCGGAATCGATCAATTACTTTAGATACTACAGGTTCTCCAATACTCAAACTTCCATTCTTTCTGTCATATTCTTCAAGTCATATATTCTTAGCTTCAAGTCGTATACTCTTTGCTTCAAGCTGTTTCTTCATTGCTTTAAATTTTATATTCCTTGCTTCAAGTCGTATACTCTTTGCTTCAAGCTGTATATTCATTGCTTTAAATTTTATATTCCTTGCTTCAAGTCGTATATTCTTCGTCACATACTTCAAGTTGTATATTCTTTGTTATGCGCTTCAAGCGGTATATTTTTTGTCATATGCTTTAAGTGGTATATTATTTTCATGCGCTTTAAGCGGCATATTCTCTGTCATGCTCATGCTTCCCACATGCCTATGATATATATTCTGTTACATATAGTTGTGTCGTATGTTCTTTTGTCACATGTTTTTGGTGCTGCCTTATCTAATTGTCATCACTTTTTTATCGACCCTTAGTCGTACACAATCACACACAAGTCACGCGAGAGTTGTCTTGTCAGCCCTTCGAACTTTCTTTCAAAACGTCTTAGTTTCAGAGATTGGCATACGAGGTTAACTAAGTACATCTCATAGTTGTCCTTAACTCATGTCCGAATCTAGGTAAATCTACTCTTGAAATTCCTAGGTCATTGTACATACAATCTTGCAGCTTGCTTTAGCTGAATTAATCCTTGCATATCCTTTACTTGCTACATATTCTTTGTATATTGGTCATATATTTTTTGCCTGCCATTGTTATGTATCTTTTATCAGTTGCATGTACATTATATTTTTTATCCACTATTAGGTTCTCTTTGACCGACTAAACTCTGGTTGACTTGAGTTGAACCTTGACCTTTCAAACACATATACCCATTGCGGTCCATGACCACCCATCATAATCATACCATCATCCAGACTCTACCACCCTTTTCAAAGATATGTCAATCCAGCTTGGTGCATCTTTCACTAATTTGACGTATTCTTCTCGATCATACCTTACACTTACACTAGCTTCCATCATCTGAGACAAATGCATGCGCTATGCTACCATCTATCTCTTATTCAAGATTTACCAGTCTCCACCTACCCACCCAAGAATTTTTCATTCATAATCACACTTCTTCTTGATGGTAGGCTATAATCTCGTATTTTAGTTGCTTCTTGCACTCTAATTTACTGCACTTTAATTGATTTTGGGCTTTAATCGCTAGTGTTTTGACTAATTGTATGTTTTATGCCTTGTAGGAGGATTTCGAGCTCTGTCAATGTTATGGAATGAATTCAGTGATTTGGAGCTTTAAAGTTTGAGTAAAAGCCTAAGGGAATAAGCCGGGATCGTGTTCGGGGGTCGAGAACCATGTCGGGATAGCTAAAAAGCAAGAAACATCCGTACTCTGTTAAAATCACACACCCGCGGCGCGTAGGAAAAGGTGTTTTCTCTGGGCCCGATCCTACTCAGTATAAATACATGTAAAAACTTTATTTTATGGAATTTTGGCGCATCTTAGACCTAAGAAAGTCAAGGAGGAGGTAGAGAAGCAAAAGCTTAAGGATTTCATCATTCAATCCTCACTCAAGACAAGGGTTTGGATTCTTTTATGTTTTCCTTTAACTTAAACATTGTTATGATGAATTGCTTCATATCCATGGACTAGTTCTCTTTAGAGTTTGATGGATTTGGTGTCTTGATACTTGTTCGCGTATAATTAAATCTAGTTTTTATGTATTGAATCGTTTTTGATGTTTTAATTGTCGCATCTATATTCATTTGTTCGTGTAATCGTGAGAGGCATAACTTGTGATATTGTTGCATTATATTTGTTGGTTGAACTCATTAATTCTTCTTTGTAATCAGAAGAGGCTAGTTGAATTGTTGATTAAACTTAGTTAGGAGGATAATCGAGGGAGGTGCTCCTAAAGACCAATCCACTACGAATTCTTACATATCTTCACGTGCTTAAAATTTTGTTCATTGTGTGAGGTTGAGACTTAATCAAGAGAGGAGTTTCTACTAATCAATTGAACTAATAATCAAATGAATTCGAGATACTCACTTGAACATTATGAGTGAATTATATTAGAGTTAAATCCCAAACATTTATCTTGGACCTATCCTATCAACCTTATCTTCTCCCAATTGATAACTTCCTTTGCTTAATACTTGCGTTGATTTTCATTAGTTGATTTTTTAGACTCTTAGTTTATTTTAGCTTAAATCACATAAATCTCCATTGTTGATCATCCTGGATAGCAATATAGCTACAAACTACGATAATACTGTTTAACCCCAATCCCAGTGGATACGATATTATAATTTACTATATTCAACTAGCGAGCATATTTTAGTGTGTGTTTTCAGCTCGTTAAATTTTGGCGTCGTTGCCGGGGATTGGCAATCAATAGTGTTTGAAATAGTTTGTAGTGATAATCCAAAAATTTGTTTATTTTATTTTTAATTGATTTTATTTTTCCCTTTTTACGGTTGGTGTTCTTTGACTGTGCGCAGGCTACATGTAAGATTGGTGCATGACTCGATCTTCTTGGAAGGAAGTGCTACCACACGAACCAAAAATTGAGAAATAACTGCGACAACTGAGGAAGGAAAGAAATCTAATTGAAAATATAGAGAAGGATGTGCAATCCTCAACCAAATAAAATATGGTTGGAGATGAGGATAATGTGGATTTGGCTGCAAGAGAGGTAGTTAAACAAATAGAAAAAGCTGCAAGGGACACTGAAGAAGCAGCTATTATAGATGCGCATCGCGTCTATGAAGAGGAGAGGGGTCACAAACTTAATCAAAATCAACTCGTGGATGCAGGCCAGTTCAGAAACTTAGCTCCCGGTGCTGGGAGTCCACTTGGTGATTACTCTACACCGGTCTACAACAAGGGTTTGCCAAACCTTCTGCCACCTTCAGTTGCAGCAATAATTTCGAATTGAAGCAAGGGTTGCTCCAAACTCTTCAAAACTATTGTCTCTTTAGAGGAAAGATGAACGAAAATTCAAACAATCATCTAATGGACTTCGAGGAGATCATGAACACCTTTCAATATAATGGTGTTTCACAAGATGCAGTTTATCTAAGGGCATTCCCCTTCATGCTTAAAGATGATGCGAAGCTATGGCTTCGAAGCTTGCCTCAAGGATCAATTAGAACATGGGAGGAGATGACCATAAAATTTCTTGATAAATATTTCTCCTCAGCTGAAGGATTCATTTTTCAACTTCACCGTTCCTTTCGTGGGAATACAATTCGAGATGTAAAATTTCAAGAAACTTATTTTCTTCCAAGAAATAGATTTAGAATTAAGGTAAGGAATGAGAAATATGAAAATAAGAGCTTCCGTTCGTAAAATTTGTGAAAAATGTACGACAAGTTTAGAAGAGAGATCCATACTTCCGCCAGAAAGAAAATCAAACTTTGTTGGGCTTGGGCGAGGATTAAGGAGATAGTCAGTAAGTGTCAACACAGCGGTATTGAACTCTGGATGCAACTCCAAGATTTTTACGATGGTCTTGACATCGGCCTCACACAGAATGTTGAGCAGTGTAGCTGGAGGTCGGTTAATGAAGAAGAGACCAGAAGAGATAATCACTATTCTCGATGAATTATCTGAAGATGCAAATCAGTGGCCCTTTGAAAGTGCTATAAGAAGAAGGGCGAATGGTGTTCACCAGGTTGATGCTAACACATCTGTCCAGGTACAAATTGATGCTATAGCAAAAGAGATAAGAAAGCTGACCTTAGCTTTAATACAGAGTGAGACTGATGCAGCATGTGATATTTGTGGAAGAGGACAACTCACTCATGAGTATCAAGCCTCAACTAAAGAAGTTAATGATTTTGGAAATTACAACTTTAATGCAATGACACCCTGGTTTCTAATGGAGTTCGCCTGGAGGTACGGAAAATCCATGGCAACAAAATAACGCCATACCTCAGGGACATGGGGCACCTGTTTTCAAAAATCAGCGGAGGTAACAATTTTAGCACGAACAACAAATTCAGTATGGGTTAGAAGATTTGATGAAGTTCTTCATTGTCAAGAAAAATGGGAGATTAGATGCTCATTGTGCAGCTATCAAACAACTTTGCACAGGGTTGTGAAATTTGGAGAAGCAAGTGGGACAAATTGCTTCCATAATGTATGAGAGGATCCCACGTAAACTGCCAGCTGATTCTGGAAGGAACCCCAAAGAAACTGTAAGTACTATAACTCTGAGAAGCTGGCAAGTATTGGAAGCGCCTACCCCAGTCCAAAAAGAGGTGATACCTGAAAAAGAAAGTGGATAGTAGCTAAAAATTGAAGTTGGTAAGAAGAAAGAAAGGCAAGAAGGGAATTGACAAGAAGAAGAAGGAGGACACTTCGAGAAGGGATGAATCTAATGAAGAGAGCAAGCACATACCTGCTTTACTTTTCTCCAAAAGCTTTATAGAGAGAAGCTGGATAAACAATTTGAGAGGTTCCTAGATATGCTGAGATAGGTTAATGTAAATTTTCCATTTACAGAGATTGTCTCACAAATGCCAGCTTATGCAAAATTCTTGAAGGAGATCCTCACAAAGAAAAGGAAGATTGAGGAGACATCAGTGGTCAAGCTCACAGAGCTTTGCAGCGCAATGTTGCAAAATAAAATCCTACAAAAGTGTGGAGATATAAGGAGTTTTACCATACCTTACTCTTTAGGCTCTATTAAATTTGATAAATCGTTGTGTAATTCTGGTGCCTCAATTAATCTAATGCCTTTATCTAGTTACAGGAAATTGAAGAGTGAGATTGGAGAGATGAGGTTGGTACCAATATCTTTGCAGTTGGCTGACCAAACAACTCTGATACCTGAGGGGACAGTGGAAAATATTTTAGTACAGGTAGATAAGTTTGTATTTCCTGTTGACATTATTTTAGTAAATATGGAGGAGAATAAGGAGGTCCCCCTCATTTTAGGAAGACCATTTTTAGCAACGGGTAGAGCTATACTAGATATACATGACAGAAAACTCATGCTTAGAGTGGGTCAGGAGATGGTGATATTTGAGATGAATGTAGCAACTGGAGTGAAAAAGGAGAAGCCAGCTGCAAGTGTTGAGTGAAAGGTGAAGTGTTCAAAAGAGAAGGCTCCGGTGATTTAGAAAGATAAGTGTGGGGTGTACCCTAAGAAGGCTGAGAATAAGCTGTCTGCGTGGATGTGTGCACTAGTTCAGGCGTGTGGAATTGAGCCCGACTTTGATTCAGACCCCGACTAGAGATTCAGGGAAGTTTCTTCTACCTTATGCTTTTTTATTTGTGTGTCATAGGGACATGCCACAACTTAAAGTGTTGGTTGGGGGATATTTGTATGTTGTATGTATATGTTAGTTTTTGCCTTTTAGTGCTTTCTAGTAGTTAGAAAAATTGAAAACCCATAAAATTTTTAAAATTTTCAACAATTTTTGACTTTTCCCGGCGACGGATATTATTCAACGGGTTTCTTGAGGGATTAAATTCGAACAAAAAGAACAAAAAGATCTTCTTTTGTTAGTGTAATAATTCTCCCATGGTTTTTCTTTATGCTACGGTTCTTTTCCAAGGGTTTTGTTTGAACTGAGTGCAATTAGTTTTTGTTTTGTTAGGTATAGGAAACCTTGTGCTATGAGTCGCATTGAAAGCGATATCTGTTGACTTTATTATGCTTTGAGAATATTGAGTACTTTAATATGACGCTTAGGCTCAGTTTTTGGCTCATGTATGAATGCCTTAAATTGTATAATTTTAACTTTGCTTAACTACTTTGACTAGAGTGTCTTGATAGTCCGATCCTGAGTGAGTTATGTGCCATGTGTGCATGAGGTTTTGTATTATTCTATGAATTGCATTTGATATCTAGATGTGACGACCCAGCTAGTCGTCTCGTGAGTTACCGCTCCGTTCTCCCCGTTTCTGCTTTATTATGCTTCGCTATCCGTATTTTATGTAATCATGATGAATGGTTTGCGTTCGGAGTAGATTTGGTAAGAAATGAGACACTTAGTCTCTTTCAAGAAGGTTTAAGATGTAAAAAGTCAACCGGATGTTGACTTATGAGTTAGAGGGCTCGGATGTGAATTCCGACGATTCGATTGGTTTTGGAAGGTGATTTATGACTTAGGAGTGTGATCGGAATTGGTTTTGGAGGTCCCGTGTAGAACTAGGCTTGAATTGGCGGAGTTAGTATTTTGGCGATTTCCGGTTGTTTGGCAAGATTTTGATCCGAGGGTCGGAATGGAATTCCGAGAGTTGCTATAGCTTCGTATGGTGATTTAAGGACTTAGGCGTATGTACGGATTTGAAATTGGAAGTCCGTAGGACAATTCAATGCATTTTGGCGAATGTTGGAAAATAGAAGATATTTGAAAAGTTTGACCGAGGGGTTGACTTTTTGATATCGGGGTCGGAATTCAGTTTTGAAAAAGTTCATAGGTTTGTTATGTCATTTATGACTTGTGTGCAAAATTTGAGGTCAATCGGACTCGATTTGATAGGTTTCGGCATCGACTGTAGAAGTTGGAATTTATTAGTTTCATTAGGCTTGAATTGGGGTATGATTCGTGTTTTTAACATTGTTGGATGTGATTTAAGGCCTCGACTAAGTCCGTAATATATATTAAGACTTGTTGGTATATCCGGACGGGGTCCCCAATGGCTCGGGTGAGTTTTGGGTGGTTAAACGGACTATTTCATCTTTGGAAAAGATGAAAAAATTTGCAGAAATTTGCAGAAAAAACTTATGCGTGTAGTCCCGTTTGGAAGCTCATATCTTGCAATATATAAGGAATCAGAAAAATTGCAAAACATGAAAGTTATAGCCCTTTGAATCTAGTTTTCAGAAAGTTAAACCATTCATGATTTGGATATTCTATGAGAACTTGATGATTGATCGAATTTGGCTGGTGGAGCAGTTTTGATAGAATTTCTTGATGCACTTTAGAAGCTCATATCTCGGAATATATAAAGAGTTATGTAGTGTAAAATCTATCAAATGAAAGATCTTCGAGTCTAGTTTCTAAATATTCAAACCGTTGCTCATTTGGATATTTCCACAAGGAGTTATGAGCATTTTAATAGAAGGTGTACAGCAAGGGAATAATGATAAGAGGATGTACAACCTGGACAGCGCAAGTACAACTCCATGAAGCCTGGGCAGAATGTTTTAAGCCTTATTTTGTCCGTGATTTTGGGTATATTTTCACCCATAGTTGGCCATTTTTGGAGGTTCTTGAAGGAACTTATCGAGGGATTCAAGGAGAATCGATTGGAGGTAAGAATTTTGGACCTAAAACTCGTTTATATTGTGGAATCCACCTAGAAAATCATTGAAGTCTTGCTAAAAATGGCAGAAATAGGGCTTGGGATTTTGAAATTGAATTGGGTATTTGGAGGAACATTTGGGGCCGGATTTGAGAACTTTTGATATGTACGAACTCGTGGGGAGATAAGGAACCCGTTGATGTGAAAATATTTGAACTTCGAGAAGTGGGCCCGGGGCTCGGGTTTTGCTAATTTCGGGATTTCTTGGTATTTTTGATTGTTTTTGCTTGGGTTTTGTTCCCTTAACATATTGTGACGTATTTGTTCTGAATTTGGATAGATTTGACGCACGTGAAGGCCAATTTGAAGGGCAAAGGCGTCGTGGGCTAAGGATTTAGCCGGTTTGAGGTGAGTAATGTTTGTAAATGATTTTCTGAGGGTTTGAAACCCCGGATTGCACATCGTAATGCTATATTGAGTTGAGGCACATGCTCGATGATGAGCATGGGGTCATTTACTACTGGGGATTGGGGCTTTGTTCATCCCGATTTATGATTTTACTACATATTTGATTGAAACCTGTTTGATATCATCATGATTTGGGCTGCTTGTCATATTTTGGGCTTCTTGCCGGTTATGTGAACCCTTCAGGGGTATTTATCTCTTTTACTGAAATCATATTTGGGCTTCGTGTCGGTTATGTAAACCGTCCAGGGGTATTTGTCACTGATTTGAATCATTATTTGAACTCAGTTTTGAAAATTAAATGATG
>MCJB01045981.1:132886-160092 GCA_002018475.1 Nicotiana obtusifolia
TTTTTCCCCCCCCCCCCCTAATTGTTATGTATCTTAGTTTGCCCCGTTGAGCCTGTAATCTTGTTTCTTTGGCAACAATATTACAAGCCTTACAAATTTGTTTTGAATTGACCATATATTTGAATCTATTTCCTCTCATGAGCACTTGAATTTGTTTTGAACATTGAAAAACTTGAAGTGTGGGGTGGTTGGTTTGGCTTTTGAGTGGAACTATTAAAATAGGAGAAAGGTAAATTGTTTTGAAAAAATACGAGCCACTTGAATTGAATAAGAAAAGAAAGAAAAAATAATTGCATGTTTATTAAAAATATTCCTTGATAGTGGTAACTCTTGATGTATTGTGCTTAAATAAGTGGGAGTTAATGTATGTTGATGTGAAGGTGGAGTTATGGTTTGATATAAGTGTGGGGTTTTGAACAATGAAATGTATGTATTAACGTGCTTAAGGAGGTGTAGTCACTCTTATATCTAAATATATCCTACCCATCCTGCAACCTACATTACAACCTATAAAAGTCCTACTTGATCCTTGATTGAATGAGCTCAATTAGTAGAGTAGGACATTATAGGCAAGCTTCTGAGAGTGAGCAAATTAGTTCTATCTTGAGTTCCTAATTGTTCTTAATTTCTATGGTGTGTGGAACTACTCTCTATTGTTGTGTGAGGGCACTTGATTCACGAAGGAAAGGTAATGCTTGACCTCTGTGTTAGAGTAAGTGAGCGGGTTATAAATAATGCGTGGTGCTTTTGAGTCAAATTTTGAGGCTATGATGTTATGTTATTGTGCTTAATCTACTTTAAATATTCTTGGTATGATAAGTTATGAGAGTTGTTTAAAAAGATCGTGTCTATATGAAGTGTAGTTTGATTGCTCGAGGACGAGCAATGGTTTAAGTGTGGGGTGTTTATGGTAGGCTATAATTTCGTATTTTAGTCGCTTATTGCACTCTAATTTACTACACTTTAATTGAGTTTGAGCTTTAATCGCTAGTGTTTTGCACTAATTGTGTTTTATGCCTTGTAGGAGGATTCCCAGCTTTGTCGATGTTATGGAATGAATTTGAGTGATTTGGAGCTTTGAAGTCTGAGTAAATACCCAAGGAAATAAGCCGGGATTGCGTTCGGGGGTCGAGAACCACATCGGGATAGTTAAAAAGCAAGAAAAATCCACACTCTGAAAAAGTCCCACAGCCGCGGCGCGTGGGGCGGTGCGTGGTGCCTCACAGCTGCCCAATTTTCCTAAAGCCTGTCAGAACAAGCTCTCTGAAGTTTCCCACAACCGCCGCGCGTGGCGCGTCGCCCTATGCGGTGTGACTGTGCATGTTTTACAGAGCCACATTCTTATTTCGCCTAGGAAAAGGTGTTTTTGTCTGGGCCCGACCCTACTTACTATAAATACATGTAAAAACGTTACTTTATGGACTTTTGACACATCTTAGACCTAAGGAAGCCAAGGAGGAGGTAGAGACCAAAAGCTTAAGGATTTTATCATTCAATCCTCACTCAAGACAAGGGTTTGGATTGTTTTATGTTTTCCTTTAACTTAAACATTGTTATGATAAATTGCTGCATATCCATGGAGTAGTTCTCTTTAGGGTTTGTTGGATTTGGTGTCTTGATACTTGTTTCGGGATAATTAACTCTAGTTTTTATGTATTGAATCGTTTTGGAGGTTTTAACTGTTGCATCTATATTCACTTGTTCATGTAATCGTGAGAGGCATAACTCGTGATATTGTTGCATTATATTTTGTTGGTTGAAGTCATTAATTCTTCTTAGTAATCGGAAGAGGCTAGTTGAATTGAAGATAATCGAGAGAGGTGCTCCTAAAGACCAATCTACTACGAACTCTTACATATCTTCACGTGGTTAAAATTTGTTCATTGTATGAGGTTGAGACTTAATCAAGAGAGGAGTTTCTACTAATCAATTGAACTAATAATCAAGTGAATCGAGACACTCTTTTGAACATTAGAAGTGATTTATCTAGAGTTAAATCCCAAAAATTTATTTTGCACCTATCCTATCAACCCTATCTTCTTCCAATTAATAACTTCCTTTGGTTAATACCTGCGTTGATTGTCATTAGTCGATTGTTTAGACTCTTAGTTAATTTTAGTTTAAATCACATAAATCTCCATTCTTGATCATCCTGGATAGCAATATAGCTACAAACTACGATAATACTGTTTAACTCTGATCCATGTGGATACGATATTATAATTTACTATATTCGACTATCGAGCATGTTTTATTGTGTGTTTTAAGCTCGTCACTTGTCAAGGAACAATCACCCACTCATGATAATCACACTAATTTCATATAATTATAGTAATTGGACCGAACTACGTTTTGACCTGATTCTTGCTTTAGCAAGACACGTAGGCAACCCTACATAAGGGTTCGGTATCCCCACTGTTTCAAAATATTTCCTCAGTACTGCAAACTGGGGCAGTTCTTTGGGAGCACTATGATGCTCTCAACCCAGAAACCTCCGAGAGCATCATTAAAGTATCCCCCAAAATCCAAACATCAAAATACAATGCTACCCTTACTCTGATCCTCTCACATAACTTAAATCCCAACATATGGGATGCGAGTCCTTTCTTCGAACATCTTGCTATGGAGTCACGGTGTTCACTCCCACTTCCCAAATTCAAAGATTCAATACAAGTCAACCCATATTCTTATAGGGGCAAGTTGTTAGTCATCTTTCGAGAAGTTTCATGCTCGCGTGACCCAGACAAAACAAAATAAAAACAAGAGAAGCCTCAAGTCAACACGAATCAATTTCCCTCCCTCGAACTAAAAAATTTTCTTTGGACGTAAGAGGGACAACACGATTTTCAGAACTATCATGGAATGTCGACATCGCATTTTTGATCACAACTGGAAACACCACTAGCTACACGGTCTAACTCTGCACCCTCATAATTTTATAACTTCACCTACGAGGAACTCTAACATTTTTTCTTTGAGTTTTGAAGGAATATCATCCCAGGCACTGTACGGGAGATATCATATGCACTTTGACTTGGGGAACATCAGTCAGATAGTTAGGGGACTAGTAGAATCACAATAAACTCCATCATTTCTCATGACTTCGCTGCTCTCACCACTTTTTTGTAATCAAATCATAACATCGTTCCCGGTTGCCAATCAGGGACGATCATCAAATGGTTCATGTGGATGGCCGAAAAGTGCATTGGGACTCCACTGGAAAATAACATCTGACATCAGAAATTGTGGAACATCAACCGAACAATCATAGGAGTGTTAGTTACAATACTTAATACCATCATTTATGACGCCACTACTCTCACTATATTTCTACATCTGCATCAGATTATTGCCCCGGCTAATTGACGGGACGATCACCAAAATATTGGACAGCTGGAAAGTCACAACAAAATTTCTCTGCAGTCAATTAGGAGACAACCGCAACAACGGTCTCGCAAACAGTCAGGGGCACCGAAGCAACTGTTCCAAGGAGGAACTGGGGCACATCTTCTTGATAGAGTCACTCTTCAACTCCAGAGATACCACATCCAATCATGGGTACAATGAGGCATCGCTCCGAGTTTATCTAAACCCTTGCATTTTATATATATCTTTGATGCAATTAATGGAGTTAGTTGTAATCCTTCAAAAATAGGAGAGTAAAAGAGGTGTTGAAAACCATACATCTCATACTCTCCAATCTTCACAAACTACGTGTACCTGATTCTTGGCCTCGTGTCAAGATACGTAGGCAACATGCACTAGGTTCGGTTTTCCTCGTCCTTAGGTGGATTAAACGGTCAAGTCTGGCCACTTGGGTCACAATTGACTTAAAATCCTTACGAAAAGATCATTTCCAAAAAATCAAAAAATATATATCTTTCTTTGTTGCTTCTCTAGAAGTCTTCCCGAGAGACATCAACATCAAAATAAAAAATATCCTCCTCTTTCCTTGAAGAAATTAAAAAATCCAAAAACATCTTCCCTTTATTTCTAATCTCCCACAACTACGCCTGAACTGATTCTCGTTTCAACAAGATATGTAGGCAACCTTCAGGTTCGATCATATTTTTCAAAAAAATAAAACATTAATCAATTAAAGACCCTTCCCGGGTTCGATTACAGTCTCCAAAAAAATAAAAAATCAATCAACAACCCTTCTCGGGTTCGATCTCATTTTTCAAAAATCAAAATACTCCCATCGCGTAGAGATTTCTTATTCATGTCTCTCCTATCGCATGGAGATTTTACATTTCAGCCATTCTCATCGTGCAAGGATTTTCTTTCTGGTCACTCCCATCGCGCGGAGATTTTACTTTCCTGTCAATGCTCCGATATCATATCGGAACGGTAAACATTCCGTCAACGCTACGATATAACATTGTAATGGTACATAGCCCGTCAGATTTACATTCCAGCCAATGCTCCAATATCGCATTGGAACGGTACACAGCCCGTCAAAGCTCTGATATCGCATCGGAACCGTACACAGCCCGTCAAATTTTACATTCCTGTCAATGCTCCGATATCGCATCTAAATAGTACAGAGCCCGTCAAAGCTCCGATATCACATTGGAATGGTACACAACCCGTCAAATTTTCCCTTCCTATCAAAGCTCTGATATAGCATCAGAATGGTACATAACCCGTCAAAGTTTACATTCCTGTCAATGCTTCAGTATTGCATCGGGAAGGTACACAGCCCATCAAAGCTTCGATATCGCATCGGAACGGTGTACAATCCGTCAAATTTTCTTTCCAATCAATGCTTCGATATCACATCAGAACAGTCACTACAAAGCCCGTCAAATTTTCTTTCTTGTCAATGCTCCAATATCACATCGGAACGATAGCACCATCTGTCTAAACTTTAGTGCTCCGATATAGATTCTGAACGGTAACAAAGCCTGTCTAACCTTCAATGCTTGTCTAACTCTTCAGTTCAGGCCAAATGATTTGAAACTAGTCAAACAATGTACAATTCAATCAAAATAACCTCCAATGTGTATAATTCAACAATTTATAATGATTCTCAACTCCACTCAAAAAGTCAACAAAGTCAATCCTCGGGCCCACGTGCCCGGATTTTGAATATTTTGGAAGATAAACTTTACCCATAACACCACAAACTCAAATATATAATTTATTCCCAGTTCCATTTCCAATTTTGCGGTAAATATTCAAAAATACCAAATTCTAGGTTTCTTTCAAAATCTCACAATTTTTACTAATTTACATGCTTAAATCATTGTAGAATCCATGTAATTAACTTACAATATGTGGGAATTATGTACCTTGCAATAGATGATGAAAATCTTCCCTCCAAGATCCCTAAGAATCGCCCAACCACATGAAAATGCAAGAGTAATGGGCTAAGCACCGAAATAAAAACTCACTGCCCAGGTCCTTGCTCTTTGCGATCGCGATGGCCAAACAGCCCTGCCCCCCAATCTCTTCTTTGCGGACGCAAGCTCCACCACGCGATCGCGATTCACAGCTGTCCAAAACTCCACGATCGCATTTCGAACTTAGCGAATGCGAAGGCATAAATTCCCAGCTCAGTACTTCCTCATACGCGATCGTGACATACCTCCTGCGATCGCGTAGAACAACTCACCCGCAAAAGCTCAGCCTCAGCAACCCTACGCGTTCACAGCTTCTCCCACGCGAACGTGAAGTACCTCCTACTCAAGCTCCGCGATCGCATAGAAAAGCCACTCCACCAATCCGCTTTACTCATTGCCATCGCTTCCTCTCTTCCGCGATCGCGATTCATACCCAAGACACCAAAAACCAGCAATCGCAAAACAAAGGAAAATGGTATGAAACTATCCCAAAACACACTCAAGCCCCCAGATCCCGTCCAATCATATCAACAGTCCCATTACATTATATGAACCTGCTCGTGGTCGTAAATCACACCAAACAACATTAAAACATTGGATCAACGATAAAATCCTCCTTTCAACTTTTTAACATTCAAACTTCGACGAACGCATATGATTCATACTTAAACATTTTGGAATGATGCTAAAATTTCGGAATGATGCCAAACTTCAATAACACCAAATGTTAATTGGTATGATAGAGAGGATCAGCTTTGGGTAAATCATATACACTTGCGGTACCTCTTAATCTGGCCTTAGTGATGCTTGAAATATCTCGAGCTTACAATTACTGTAAGAACAACGCGGACCTTATTGTTTCATGTGCATTGTGTGGTGATCCTGATTAAAATACAGTGCAATTCATTGTAGATCTAGAACCTGGCCCAAATATTTTGTTGAGCCAAAATCCTGAGTAACACTTGGTTTAGGAAAGGATCGTATACCTGTTTGAGACTTTCTAGCCTACCAAATGACATCAATCCTTAGTATTCCCCCTTGGAGCCTTAAGCTGTTTTCTTGGACAAACTACATCTTAGCCTATACCCTTCTTTGCGCGTACGAGCACTACCCCTCTCTTGGCCCTACTTCCTCGAGCGCACTGAAAACGTGCAACTTCGGATGAAGACCATAGTGAAGGCGACAAGCATGAAAAAGTGAAAGATACAATGACCAAGATAATCAGGGACATGACTTCAAGAAAAAGAAAAATGGAAACTCCACAAGTTCAAAAGGAGGATCCTACAAGAAGGAGAAAACTTCTACACGTTCAAGGAAAAGTCCAACAAAAAGGAAGAAAAATTCCACCAAATTCAAAGAAGAGGAACTCTAACAAAAAAATAAAGGAAAAATTCTACAAAGTAGGAGAAACCCCTAAAAGAAATGAAAGGAAAAACCTCCAAGAGCGGAAGAAATCAAGAAGCCAATGTTCAAGAAAAGTCAAACAAAAGAAAGGGACATCAAGTCGAACAAGATCAAGAGCCGAAGCATGGTTTGAACCCCGAAGACACCGACATAGTGCAATGCTCTTGGAGGGATTAGTCACTTTTATCACAAATGAATATCCTACCCGTCACCAAGCCTACATTACAAACCAATAACAAAGCCTTACACGATCTTATTCCTAGCGTTCTCACTTTAGTGGATACTCACATAAAGGTCAAGCATATGGTATCTCAGTCACATGCATTGAATGTCATTCTAAGTGTGAGTCTGCTTCGTTGAAAAATGTCCTAAAATCAAAATATAAAAACTTCGAATATGTGTGCAAAATAGTACTTTCTTTGTGGTCAGGGCACTTGAAACATGAGATAGGAAGAATTCAAGACATTTTATTGAAGAAAGATAAACAAATCTTGTTGAACTTAGGTATACACGAGGTACCACTCGAAGCTATAGGAACTACCTATATGATGATCTCGGTTTGTTGGAAAGTATATGGTGGAAATTCTTATGCCCAAACTAATTGTTGCTACTAACCAAAGTCAAGTAAAATATGATGATCGATCAATTCTAAAATAGCAAAAATACAGAAAACAAAAGAGTCAAGTTTTGTTGATGGCATAGTTAGGTTTTGTTGTAATAGAACTACGCTCGACCTGACTTCCATTGGGGGGGGGAGGGGAGGGGGGTACGTAGGAAACCCACGTAGGGTGCAGTCGCACTCTCGTAATAGAAAATTAAAAAAATCATTTCTATTAATTCAGAACTATGCCGCAACTTGATTTCGTTTGGTAGGAATACATAGGCAATTTACAAAGGATTCAGTCATCAATTATAATCGAACTTCGTTTTGGCCTTATTCCATTTGGGTACGTAGGCAATCCGAGTCAGACCCGACCATGTCATTTTAAAACTCTATCATTTCGCATCCATTGCCTTCTTGAGTCATTAATAGTAAACCCCTTTTTCATTAATAGGAAAAATAACTTCTTACATTTCCAGGCGCCCTCCTACACAATAGGCATTTCATTTCAAAGCCAAATTTTTTAGGCGCCCTCCTGAACAATGGACATTCCATTTTCAAGTTCACGTTTTACAGGTGTCCACCTTCTATTACGGGTATCTTATACTTCAAATGCTCTGATAATGCTTCGGACTGGTACATGGTCTGAATTTTCTTTTTTCATTCAAGTGCTTCGATCACATCGGAGTGGTACACAACCCAGATATCCTTAAATACTCTAAAGTGCTCCTACATCGCTTCATCACACCGGTACTCGGCCCGGATTTTCTTCAATAATCCAAAGTGCTCCGATCACTTCTGACCGTTATCTAGCCCGGATCCCTCTCGAATTAGAGTTCATACCTAGGACCCTATTTCGTTCAAAAAAATTATATATCCATCTGCTTAAGCCAAATAGAAGCATAGTCCATGATTTGTCAACTTTCCTAATCTAAGATGTGACACAATGTGGAACTATCTTCTAATAATAAACTAGGGAAGATTTTGAGGACAGATGTCGAGCTTTCCAACAACAATCAACGACATGTCCCCAAGTATCGTTCTTACGTCGCATTAACATGGGGTGTAGGCAATCGAACCCCCATAGCCAGAATAACACCCGATGTCATCATAGCTTGGCACAACGGCAATATCCAAATCAAAAATCAAAATCAAATCATCCATCGCTTCTTGAACTATAACAGGCCTGATTCTCGTTACATCCGAGATATGTAGGAAAACTCAACACAGAGCCCAGCCGCATCCACATCAAAATCCATTCAATCAATCTATCCGTCCATCTAACACTACGTCCAAGACCATAGTCTGACACTGGGGCAATTTCGGAGGCAATGTCGAGATCACACGAACCTTTTTGTCCTCGAACATTTGTCTTCCACCCCATGACGCAATAATTCATAAGAAGCACTCAATTGTTGCGATGACTCGATAGGTCATTTTTAGTCTTAGCCTTATTTCTATGTTTCGAGACCTTTAATAACTCCATTTAGCCTTCTTCGATTTGCGTGCACAGTTCGTATCTTTATTTCGAAAACTTTTAAGTGAAAAATTAGAGAAAATGTGAATTTTAGCTTTCAAAATGATTTGAGTTGACTATGGTCAATATTTTGGGTAAACGGATCCGGATCATTGTTTTGACTATCACAGTGGGTCCGTAATGTGATTTAGGACTTTGGCGTATAACCGGAATTAAATTCAAAAGATGCTAACCTAATTTAACGTGATTTGTTGAAATCTTGTAATTTGAAGGTTTGAAGAATTCCTATGTTTTACCGTAGGTTGACTTTGTTGCTATCGGGTTCAAATTTTGATTTTGAAACTTGGTATAGGTTCATTTAACTATTTCTAACTTGTCTGCAAAATTTGGTGCAAAGCGGAGTTGATTTGACGTGATTCGAACGTTCGACTTTAAATTTGAAAGTTCTTAAGTTTCTTTGAAATTTTCATACATTTTGATGTCTGATTCATAGTTTTAGGTTTTATTTTGGTGGTTTGATTGTGTGAGGGAGTTCAAATGATGTTATTACACTCGTGTGCATGTTTGGTTTGAAGCCCGAGAGGCTCGAGTGAGTTTCAGATAGGCTACGAATAAATTTTGAAATTAGGAGGATTGCTGGTTTCAGAGGTTCAGGTGACTGGTGCTTTGTTCTTCGTGATCGCAAATCCACTATCGAGATCGCGAAAAGTAACTGGCACTGGGGTGGGATTTCCTCTATGCGTACGCGAGGTTGAGATCGCGAATGCGAAGAAGTGGTGGGATCACTGTTGTTCCCTAACGCACACGCAAGTATACGCGGTCGACAAGTAATATAGGATTATGAGTCCAGGTTGTCGTACCCACAGGGACTTAAATTAACTACTTTCTAACGAACTAATACTGTTATTTAAACAAGCAAAATCCGAATTCAAGAGATGGATTATTCTAAACTATAATTCTAATTTATATCTACTAATTGCAAGGAACAAATTACGTGTTATGTAATCAATTAAACAAATATTCCAGGGTTGTGATTAGTTTTCCAATCCTATTGTGTTCTAATTGACTTCCCGTTCATATAATTCATGTATGGTTGCTAATTAATCGATAAACATACTAATAGCCTTCTTCCGAAGTACTATTCGCCTATTCTTAATTAGATTAACACCTATATTCCTATGGAATTAATCTATCAAGAACGCAATAAAAATACGATATTCAATTAAGCATGGTGATTAACTATATTCCTATCCTAACCACGAATCCGCCCCCGTTAAAAGGTTAATAACATGCTTTCTCCAATTCTTTTCTAATCTAAGCGTAGTTTTCCCAAACATATGCATAGATAATTGATAGAACTCAATTGATGGCCAACACAATTAAGCAATTAGGCATAGAATTGAAGAAACAACCATATGATTATGAATAAACAAGGAATTGTCAATTTCGAATCATAATATTCATGGCTAATCACAACCCCAGAACAAGGAGTGATTAGCCACTCATGTTCAGAATAATCAAAAGATACAGTATTGAAAAACTAATAAAAATACTAGACAGAGATGAAGACTGATGATTGATTGCTTTTGTGCGATGTTCGTAGCGTTCTAGACTCCAAAATCACGTTCTCACTCTTCCTATTGGGTTTGGAGGTGTTTCTATAGGAGTTGGGAAGGGTTGGGGTCGAATTAGTGGACTCCTAGACAGATTAGGACGAATTCCCGAAGTCGGCGCCCTGGCTGGCGCCAGGCGCCCCCAGGGCGCTGCAACCAGTGGCTTTTCTCCTGGTTTCTGCCTCCAGCGCCACAGGTGGCGCCAGGCGCTGCCTGTGGCGCCCAATGCCTCTTGGTCCGTTTTCGTCTCGTTTTGGCTCGTTTCTTGCCCGTTTCGCCCCCAATTTCTCCCGACTCATTCCTACACATAAAAACGCATTACATTAACATGAATCGAAGCAATTAACATCCCAATTTCACAAAACAAGAGCCAAATATGCGGTGATTTACATAGAATTTTATATATTTTATGCCAAACATCAACACCCCACACTTAGACTCTTGCTCGCCCTCGAGCACAGGGATTATATACAACCTTCCCAACTACCAAACTCTTAATATTATCATGGAACATTCGACTTTTCAAACAAACCATACTTTTGAACACAATCAATACTAGCAAATAAGCATGAACACATTCTTAATCCATATAATTCCCGTAAAGTCCACTTAAGCACAATAATTCAATAATATCCAACAACCCAATTGTCACCACCCAACCTCAAAAGCCGACTTGCCACATTAAGCAATTTCAATGCATATACTAACCTAACAAGACAGTTTATACATTACCAGTCGCTCATGATATCATGTGCCCTCACCAATATCTGAAGAGTGAACATATATGAATAAAATCACACAAAATTGCACAACATACTCTCACTCTCACAAAGAACTCATATGCTTCCCATAAAGTACCATAAGCTTGCCCGTAGTGTAGATTTCCACTAATTGAGTCAGTCAAATCTAAGATCAACTAGGACTTTTAAAGTTGTAATGTAGGCTAGGGCACGGGTAGGGTATATTTGGTAATAGTGGCTAGTCCTCCTAAGCACTTAATACACTACAATCAACATTTAAACACTTTTCTTCTTTCAATTATTAAACTTGTCTCATATACATAGCCTTTCTTTTTCAACTCAGCAATTCTCTCATCTCACTAGCACAAAACAGTAGGAGGTGTTTTTCCATATCATTTTTACTAACATTTTATCTCTTTTTCATTTTTTTTCTTTCTTCTTTTCTTTTCGCACTCCATACAAATTTTCATCAGCTAGTGATTCTTCAGTTTAGCTTCATTTAACCGACAAGTCTTTTCACGGTTCTGCTCATAATCAAGACAATCCCCCTAACTCTACCCTTACTTCTTTTAGCGACTAAGTGCTTTCGGAGGTAAAGGTTCAAATAAGGTCTGAATTTAAGAACAAAATAAGGGAAAAGCTTGTAATGTAGGTACCAAAGAAAAAGGCCTATAGGCTCAAAGGGGCTAGCAATGGACACATTTATATTTCGATGTGACAAGCACATCCATAAATAAACAAGAAAGTGCCTATATCATTTCTTAGATTAGCCCAACTTACAGTTTCACTTTAATTAACACACTGGGCAAGTTCTAAACTATATAAGACAGCATAGAGAATCAAAACCTTACTCACACAATGCACATGACTCAATCACGACGGTTCTGTTCAAATTTCGAGCTAAGCCAGCATATATAATTGAAACAATTAAGCAGTAAATACACTACATGATATGCAAGTCAACGATTGAGAAGAGGTGTCACAAATTGGGTGGATTTTCTTTAGGCTTATAATTAAACGGGAAGTGGATCATGTGTCATAGCCTATTGTACTAGCATGAACCATGTCAAGAAGCATTGCAATATATCCCAGTTCTTCATAAAATTAGTCCTAAAAGAAAGATTAAAATTGCCCCGTTCGAGCTACATCCTTGGAAAAGAACCGGTGCACTAAGAAAAACCAAGGAATATTACCTAACTATCCTAAAAATAAAAAAAAATCTTTTTGTTGTTTTTGATCCAATTTTTTTCCCTCAAGAAAACGATCCATCGCCGGGAAAAATCTAGAATATATATATATATATATATATTTTTTTCGTTTTATATTTTTATATGTCTATATATTTTTTCATT
Source organism: Nicotiana obtusifolia (assembly GCA_002018475.1). NCBI lineage: Eukaryota > Viridiplantae > Streptophyta > Magnoliopsida > Solanales > Solanaceae > Nicotiana > Nicotiana obtusifolia. The sequence continues at coordinate 145,419 of MCJB01045981.1, forward strand.
TTTCTGATTTTTAGTCTAAAGACTATCACTAACAACCTATTAAGAAAACAAAAATACTAAACATTATCCAAAAAAAAAAAAATTACAACCAACAATTAAACTAACAAATGCATAATATCAACATCACACTACACAAATTTTAACAACAAACAATTACCAGCACGCGAAGTACTTCCCCCACCCCACACTTAAAGTATGCAACGTCCCGATGCACTAAAAATATAAGCAACAAGTAGGGTGAAAAGAAAACTCCCTTTCAATCCGTGCCGATCTGATCAGAATCCAGCTCGAAAGGTACCAATGCTGTGGGCCCTGTTGCTTCATCATCGTCATCCCCCTCGTGATCCGAACCTTGCACTGTGTTGGCATCCTCGGATGAATGAACCTGACTGCCAGGTGCAATCCCTAACATCTCCTTAGATGCCCCGGAAAGATCATCGCGCAAGTGCATGCGCTCTTCATCTGAGATGCCCGCTCGGCTCATGAGTAGGTTGATAGCGTTGTACATGTATTTGCTGAAATTTTCTTCCCGCTCCAACCTAGCTGCTGGGGCGAGCTTAGATGATGGCTCCATGACGGAGGTAATTTCCATAAGACCAGCTGGTGCTTCTACCACTTCATCGTCCCTAGGATATTCGGGCACTCCCAAAAATCGCATATACTGTGTCAGGAGGTTGCCAAAATATAACCGCCGAATCTAGTGCGGGCCATCTCAGTGAGCATGATCTCAGCTATATTGATGGGTCGGCCGGTCATGAGAGAGAAGATCAAACACACTCGGGCTCGAGTGCAGTCGCTGCTATGCTCGGCAGGCATCAGTCTAGCCTGCACAAAATTCTGCCATACTTTGGCGATGAGGTTTTGAAGTCTCTGAGGATCGGCAATTTCAACACCCAAATAGTTGCACAGCTCTTCTCGACCCAATGGCACCTCAGTTCTTCGAACATAAGAGATGGAGCGCTGGTGGACCCAGTTGGAATATAATTCGCGAACGAGACTCAAATTGGTCGGCGCTGGGCAATCAAGAAATTTTTCCATTCGGGAGAGGCGTAGTCGAGCAAGCACATCCGGGAATCGCCTTTCCAATGTAGTGGTGTTGATGCCCATTTCGGAAACGTAGCGCCCAGTTGGCACAAAGTTCCGATACCATACTGCCGCAGTATCATTAACAAAATCCAATCGTGGGCGAGGCCTGGTGGGGACTTGCTGCGATCCCTCATCTACTTGCTTTCCCTTGGATTGTCGCGATGACCTCTCTCCTTGTTTTCGCTTCTTAGGAGCTTGTGAAGTGGCGGAAGCTTTGCCAAGTGCTTTCCCTTTTGCATCATCATGTGCCATATCGTCCTGCAACACGACAAATAGAAAAGTGAGCATAGTGTAGTACAATTTCATGAAGGGACCCCACACTTAAACTCGAGGTATAAAAACAAGTGTTGCAATACAATTTATGGGTACTCAAGGCTTCCCCGTGTGTGAGAAATAGTGAACATGGCGACGTGAGTAAGTGACAATGATAACACCCGAGAAAAGTTCGGCACTTTAAATGTTAAGACTAGAAAACACTTACATGAAGCTCGCGGACACAATTTTACAACATACATGATTAATAGTTATGGAGAAACACATGTTCGACATCAAAGCCCGATCACTCAACATATAAAATTTACCCATGATACCCCACACTTAGTTCAAACGCAAATACAATTATTTTCGGTTACTCAGACTTCACCGGGGCATTAAAATTCTCATTCAGGCATTTAAACAAACAGGTGGTGGGCAGGAATAGTGTTCTTCACCTTCAACAATGGTGAAGTATAGTAGCCCTCCCGATTTTGACAAAGTAGAGGGAATGCTAGTTTACTACTCCGATACAACAAGAACACATAAAATTTCGGCCCACTATACTACCAAGCAATTCGAGAATAAAAGACGAAAAAAGAGGAAAGGGGATGGTGGGGATGGGAACATGAATGGACATACACAAATAAAAGACAAAGAAATTAAAGGAGAAGATGAAAGAGAAGAGAAGATGTTTATACCTGAAGAGTTAGAGTTAAGTGAGATGGAGAATGTTTAAATTTTTCTAATGAAGAAGAAGAAGAAGAAGAAGAAGATCAGCAGAGAAGAGGGATTTTGTTTTTTGTGTTTGTCGTGTGTGTTGTCAAACGGGTGGGTGGGTTTTATAAAAAAAGTTATTTTTGTTAGGGGAAAATGGGTATGGGTCAAAATTAGAAAAAGAAAACACTTACCTGGACACCCCCCCAGCCGGCGCCTAGCGCCCTGCCCGGCGCTGGGGTCTTGGACCTTACTGCCTGGGGCGCCACAGGCAGCGCTGGGCGCTGGCCTGGCGCCGAAGGCAGATCAATTTCCCTTTTTTTTTGTGTCACTAATATGTTACATCATTACATCTACTATTTTTATACATCAATTATATTCCTCTCGCTAATCTAAAAGACTAAAATAAGAAGTTAACTAAGAAAACACGATAAAAATTGGGTTGCCTCCCAATAAGCGCCTGATTTAACGTCGCGGCATGACTCTAATTTTTCGCCTTACTCGTTAGTGAGTACAACCTTGGTTTTATCTCTGTTTATCAGACCTCCCCAATAGTGCTTAACCCTTTGACCGTTCACCAAAAAATTTCTTTCACTATTCAGAGCTCGCAGTTCAATTGCACCATATGGAGTAACCCGTACCACTTCGAAAGGACCCGACCACCTTGATTTAAGCTTTTTGGGAAACAACCTTAGTCTTGAATTGAATAATAGCACCTGTTGGCCTGGTCCAAAATGGCGTGGTTTTATGTGCTTGTCATTCCATCGCTTTGTCGTTTCTTTATATAATTTGGCATTCTCGTAGGAGTGTAGCCGGAACTCATCTAATTTATTCAACTGCATGAGTCGTTTGTCGCCCGCTGCTTCGAAATCCATATTCAGCCTTTTTATCGCCCAGTAAGCTTTATGTTCCAATTCCACCGACAAGTGACATGCCTTTTCATATACTAATTTGTAGGGAGATGTTCCAATTGGAGTTTTGTAAGCTGTCGTATACGCCCAAAGTGCATTATCTAGCTTTGAGGCCTAATCCTTTCGGTTCACGCTCACTGTCTTCTCTAGAATTTGTTTAATCCCCTGTTTGAAACTTCCGCTTGGTCGCTTGTTTGGGGATGATATGCTGTGGCAACTTTGTGACGCACCCCATATTTTGCTAGAAGATTATTGAGTAGCCGATTGCAAAAGTGTGTTCCTTCATCGCTGATTAATGCCCGTGGAGTGCCGAATCTGGAGAATATGTTCTTCTTTACGAATGCAGCGACTACCATGGCATCATTTGTAGGCAACACAATAGCCTCCACCCATTTTGACACATAATCAACGGCAAGCAGAATGTATTTGTTCCCTCTGGAGGGTGGGAACGGTCCCATAAAATCTATCCCCCAAACATCAAAGAGTTCAACTTCTAAAATGTTATTGAGGGGCATCTCTTGCTTCCTTGTGATGGTGCCTATTCTCTGACATTGATCGCATCTTTTTACAAATGCATGTGCGTCCCCAAACAAGGTTGTCCAGAATAGACCGGATTGTAGTACTTTAGCTGCTGTTCGGTCTCCTCAGTGATGGCCTCCATAAGGTGAGGCGTGACAATCATGCAATACAGACACCACTTCTTCTTCCGGAATACATCTCCACATCAGCTGATCAGCACACTATTTGAACAAGTACGGTTCGTCCCAGTAGTAAAAATTCACATCGTGCAGGAACCTTTTTCTGGCTTCAGTCTTGAAATCTGGAGGAAGTACGCCGCTCACCAAGTAGTTCACATAATCCGCATACCAAGGGACTCTGGAAATATTTCTTTTATTTGTCCATTTTCGTCCACGTGATCATGATTTTCTAAGCGGGAAAGATGATCCGCTACCTGATTTTCTGTCCCCTTCCGATCTCTGATTTCCACATCAAATTCCTGCAACAACAATACCCAGCGCATTAATCAAGCTTTAGACTCTTTTTTAGTAAATAGGTACCTGATTGCGGCATGGTCGGTGTGGACTATGACTGTCGTTCCCACCAAATAAGCTCGAAATTTCTCAAATGCCCAAACTACTGCTAACAACTCTTTTTCGGTGGTGGTGTAATTTTGTTGTGCCGCGTCAAGAGTTTTTCTTGCATTGTAGATTGAGTGGAACACCTTGTCTTTCCGTTGTCCCAGCACTGCTCCAATTGCCAAGTCACTAGCATCACACAAAAGTTCAAAGGGCAATGACCAATCCGGTGCTACGATGATAGGTGCAGTCACCAACTTCTCCTTAAGTGCTTCAAACGCCTTGAGGCAGGAATCATCGAATTTGAAGGATACATCTTTTTCAAGCAACCTGCACAAAGGAGTAGCAATCTTAGAAAAATCTTTAATAAAGCGTCTATAAAAACTTGCATGTCCTAAGAAGCTCCGGACACCCTTGATGGAAATTGGAGGAGGTAATTTTTCAACGGCCTCCACTTTCGCTTTATCTAGTTCGATGTCGGTTCTGGAGATCTTATGACCCAATACAATTCCTTCTTGCACCATAAAGTGGCACTTTTCCCAATTAAGTACCAAATTCGTTTCTTCGCACAGTGCTAGCACCTTGCTGAGGTTCTTTAAGCAATCATCATATGAAGACCCAAAAACGGAGAAATCATACATGAACACTTCCACAAATTTTTCCACCATATCGGTGAAAATAGCCATCATGCATCTTTGGAATGTTGCAGGTGCGTTGCATAAGCCGAATGGCATTCGCTTGAAGGCGAAAGTGCTATAAGGGCAAGTGAAGGTAATTTTCTCTTGATCTTCGGGGCATATGACAATTTGATTGTACCCCGAGTAGCCATCCAGAAAACAACAGTATTCATGCCCTACTAGTCTGTCGAACATTTGATCAATGAATGGGAGTGGGAAGTGGTCCTTTCGGGTTGCTTTGTTGAGTTTCCTGTAGTCAATGCATACCCTCCATCTTGTGATAGTTCGAGTTGGAATCAACTCATTCTTCTCGTTCTCTACAACAGTCATTCCCCCCTTTTTAGGTACACACTGCACTGGGCTGACCCAATTGCTGTCAGAAATTGGAAAGATGATACCCGCGTCAAGTAATTTTGTTACCTCCTTCTTCCCCACTTCTTTCATTATTGGATTCAGTGTCCACTGCTGCTCTACACTGGGGCAGTGTCCCTCTTCTAGAAATATTTTATGCATGCAAAAAGATGGACTGATTCCCTTGATATCTGCTATGGTCCACTCGATTTCCTTTTTGTATTCTCGAAGGACCCGAAGCAGTTTTTGCTCTGGCGTGCTGGTCAGACTGGATGATATGATCACTGGCAACGTCTCAGAATTACCCAAATATGCATAGCGCAGATGCGCTGGGAGTGGCTTGAGTTCAAGCTTTGGTGCTTCCTCAATAGATGGCCTGGGAATGGTCAGAGTAACAGGCCTCTCCAATTCTTCGAATTTTCTGAACCCCTTAATATAATTGCAAGATAGGTCCAGTTATTGCTCGATTTCCCCCCATCATCTCATCTTCATTAACTTCCATATCCCTAATAAATATACGTTCAACAGGATCAGCTGGGCTCAAGTAAGGCACTAAGGATTTAGAAACATTCTCCACCACTGAGATCATGGATAACTGATAATTGGTAGAAAAGATATAAAATGATATGTAAATTATCTCGTATTTAGCTCTTGATTTTGTGAATTTGGGAAGTTAATTGCATCGATTCATGTTAATGTAAGGTGTTTTTATGTGTAGGAATGAGTTGAAAGCAATCGGGGGCGAAAACGAGGAAGAAACGAGCCAAAACGAGAAGAAACCGGACAAAGGAAGACAGGGAGCCACAGGCCAGTGCCCAGCGCTGCCTGTGGCGCTGGAGTAGCAAAGAAATAAAGCTCACTGCCCGCAGTCCCTTGGGGGGCGCCTGGCGCCAGCCAGGGCGCCGACTGCGGGAATCTGTCCTATTCCGTCTAGAAGACCCCAAAACCGACCCCAAACCTTCCCAACTCCTATATAAACACCCCTAAACCCATCTAAAAGGGAGAGAACGTTATTTTGGAGGCTAAGGAAGCTTAGGAACATCAACAACACAAGCAATTCTCAGTTCATCAATTCTGTCTAGTATCTCTATTTAGTTTTTCAATACTTAGTTGTTTGATTTCGTTTAACATGAGTGGCTAATCTGGGGAACAAGACCCCAACACTAATCGGTACTATATTGTGTTTCTAACTTGACGATTGTGTTTTAATAGTTCATGTGAATATGATTGTTTCTTCAATCCTATGCCTAATTGCTTAATTGTTTTGGCCATCAATTAAGTTCTATTAATTATCTATGCTATGTTTGGGAAAACTATGTTTAGATTAGAATAAGAATTGAAGAAAACATGTTCTTAACCTTTTTAAAGGGGCGGATTCGTGGTTAGGATAGGAATATACTTAATCATCATGCTTAATTGGATAATCGTGTTCTTATTGCATTCTTGCTAGATTAATTCCATAGGGATATAGGTGTTAATCTTGTTAGGAATAGGCGAATAGTGCTTCGGAAGAAGGCTATGAGTATCATTATCGATTAATTAACAATCTTACATGAACTATATGAACGATAAGTCAATTAGAACGCAATAGGATTGGGAATATAATCACAACCTTGGAATCGTTGTTTTATTGATTACAAAATACATATTTGTTCCTTGCAATTGTTAGATTTAAACTAGAAGTATAATATAGAATAAACCATATATTAAACTTGATCTTTGCTTGTTAAATAACTATATTAGTTGTTATAAAGTAGCTAACTTAAGTCCCTTGGGTACGATAATCCGGACTCACAATCCTGTATTACTTGTCGACCACGTATACTTGCGTGTGCGTTAGGGAGCAACAAGTTTTTGGCGCCGTTGCCGGGGACTTAAAAATCTGCTACTTTACTAATTTCAACTTTTATTTGTTATTTATTCAAGTTTTATTAATCGGCTTACGTTGTTTGCTTTGAAATAGGCTTTTCTATTGAATGCGGAGAAGTAGAAGTGCAAACAACCTGCTTCCCTTTAATCCAGAAATTGAGCGTACATTACACAGAGTAAGGAGGGAAGTAGAAGCCAGGACCAGAATTAACCAAGAGTTGGACATTGTTGTTCAACCACAGCCTATCGAGATGGCAGGAAACGTAGAGAGAGCAGTAATTGGAGCTGCAAGACCAAATCTTGCCAATATGACTCAGGCGATTGTCAAGCCTAAAATCACAGGGCACTTTGAGCTGAAGCAATAGATGGTGCAGCTAATTCAGTCTACAGGGTAGTATGTGAGACTGCCGCACAAAGACCCACAGAGACACATCAGAACTTTTTGGAGATAACAGACACTTACAATAATCCAAATGTGCCAAAAGATTATGTGAGGTTGACGTTGTTTCCCTTTTCTCTGTTTGGGGAAGCAAAAGAGTGGTTACAAAAGGAGCCTGCAAACAGTATATATACATGGGATGACCTAGCAAGAAAATTTCTAATCAAGTTCTTTCCTACAAAGAAAACCAAGTCACTGAGAAGCCAGATCTTGGGTTTTGAGCAACGAGAGGGGGAAACCCACAGGCATGGGAGAGGTATAAAAAGCTACTTAGAGACTGTCCACACCATTGCCAAACAGATGAGGTACTTGGGCACACGTTCGTTGATGGTTTAGATGAAGCCTCGAAGATGAACCTTGATTCAGCGTGCGGTGGAAGTTGCATGCCTAAGCCTTACAGTGAAATCCAACTTTTATTGAACAATTTTACAGCGAACGACCATAATTGGCAAGGTGATGGTGACTCGCGCAGAGCCATTAAGCAGAAGGCAGCTGGTTTGATAGAGTTGGATGACTTGGCAGCTATGAGAGCATAAATGGCCAAATTGGCAAATCAGATGAACCGAATGACTATTCAACAGGTTCAACCCAGGCAGCAGGTTCAACAAATGTCACTATGCTGCGAGATGTGTGGTGATAACCACACAAGTGATATGTGCCCCACCAATCCAGAGTCTATATATTATGTGGGACAACAAAGCAGGGGGCCCGTGAATCAGAATGCACAGTATGGGAATTCCTACAATCCAAATTGGAGGAATCATCCCAACTTTTCATGGGGTAGCAATCAGCAGCAGCAGAATACAGGCAGACCACAGGGGCATTATAACCAACCACAGAGGCAACCTCCTGAATCTGATGATAACACGAATGAGTTACTGAAGCAGCTAGTGTAGGACAACAAGCAATTCAGAACTTAGTATCAAACCCTCACTACTACAGTGAGGAATCTGGAGCGCCAGTTGGGGCAGCTGCCCGGGGCGCAGAATACTCGACCTGCTGGGGCACTACCCAGCAACACTGAAGCTAATCCACGGGTAGCACTGAATGCAGTTTCATTGAGGAACAAGAGACAGCTAGAAGAGGTCGAATCGAAAAAGAAGAAGCAGGTAACCTTCAATGAAAAACCAATCACCACTGAGGTAACTACAGAAAAGGCCAAAGAAGTTGAGAAGTCAGTCGAAGAGGCAGGAGCTAAGCAACCCCCACAATTGGTTGCAAGGCCACCACCTCCCTTTCCACAAAGATTACACAAGTTGAGAGACAATGAGGCCTACAAAAAATTCCTTGAGATTCTAAAACAAGTACAAATCAACATTCCATTGCTGGATATTTAGCAAGAGGTGCCTAAATACGTAAAGTACATCAAGGATATTGTGGCCAACAAGAGAAGATTGACTGAGTTTGAAACGATGGCACTTACTGAAGAGTGCAGTTCGAGAATTCAAGGGAAACTACCACAAAAATTAAAGGATCCGGGCAGCTTCACTATTCAGATATCAATTGGGAAACATGCTGTGGGAAGAGCATTATGCGACCTCGGAGCGAGCATAAATTTGATGCCACTCTCAGTATTCAAACAGTTGGGGTTGGGTGACCACGCCCGACGACAGTCACCTTACAGCTAGCAGACCGCTCCCTCGCTCATCCGGAGGGAGTAATTGAGGATGTCCTGTTCCAAGTTGGCTCATTCATATATCCGGCTAACTTCATCATCCTAGATTATGAGCCAGATCAAGACGTCCCATTTATTTTGGGGCGTCCATTCCTAGCCACAGGCCGCGCCATTATTGATGTCTGCGAGGGTAAAATGACGATGCGAGTGGGTAATCAAGAAGAAGTATTCAAGGTTTATAAAGCACTCCAGTTGCCTACCCATTATGAGGAATTAGCAATGATCTCGGTGGTGGAGAATGCTTCCACATCCTTAGTGCCTTACATGAGTCTGGTTGATCTTATTGAACGAGGATTGCTTGGTGAGGTGGAAAAGAGTATGACAAAAGAAATTAAGAAAGTACCGAATATTTCCGGCAATTATGTCCCGGGGATCAGAAAAGCAGAAGAATGGGAAAGGCCTGTCACTCTGACCCGTCTCAGGCCATTCGTTGAGAAAGCTTGAAGGCTCGAAATTAAGCCAGATTGATAGCAAGAATCTGAGTCGTGCCGCGACGTTAAATCAGGCGCTTGTTGGGAGGCAACCCAATGTTTATCATTTTTCTTAGTTAACTTCTTATTTTATTCTTTTAGATTAGATAGGGAAATACAAGTGTTGTATACAATTATTTGATGTAATGTTGTAATACATATAAGTCAAAAAAAAATAATTCGGAGAACAGCGCCCAGGCCAGCGCCAGGCGCTGCCTGGGGCGCTGCAGGCAGTATGTGCCACGCTTTTAAGTGTGGGGTCCGGTTACTATGGCCCAACATTTGTACTTATGCTTCGATTTTAAGTGTGGGGTCATGTGACGACTTGCATGCCAACCTGTGGCATATGCTTTTAACATTGCTCACATTCCTGTTTACTTGTGTTGCAGGTTAATATGGCCCGTGACAATATTATCAAAGGTACAAGCGTTGGAACCTCCTCCACCACCTCACCGGTAACTTAAAGAAGGAACGGATTGACAGGGAGTTTCTTCTCACCCTACTTTGTTTTACATATTTTAAATGCATTGAGGACTATGCATTATTTAAGTGTGGGGTGGGCGAACTACCTGTGCTGGTGTTGTATGTTGTGTGTAATTGTTGTGTGACTTGATATTTTGTAGTTTGCTAGTTTTACCTTGTTAGTTTAATTTATTTCTTTTAGTGTAATAGTATTATTATTTTGGTTCTCTTATTTATTATCATTTTTAGAGGAAAAAAAATAGAAAAACGAAGAAATATTAATTATATATATATTCCAGATTTTTCCCGACGATGGATCGTTTTCTTGAGGGATAAAATTTGGATTAAAAACAACAATTTTTTTTTAGGTTAGTTAGGTAATATTCCTTGGTTTTTCTTAAGGCACCGGTTCTCTTCCAAGGATGTAGCTCGAACCGGGCAAATTTTAATTTTTTTTCCTTAGGACTAGTTTAGGAAAAACTGAGTTATATTGCAATACTTCTTGACATGGTATGCTAGTACAATAGGTTATGACACATGATCCAATTCCCGTTAGTTAAATTATAAGTCGAAGGAAAACAGCCCAATGTGTGACACCTCTTTTCAATTGTTGACTTGCTTAACATATAGTGTATTTACTGCTTAATTGTTTCAATTGTATATGCTTGCTTAACTCGAAATTTGAACAGAACCGTTGTGATTGAGTCATGTGCATCGTGTGAGTAAGGTTTTGGATTCTCTATGATGTCTTATATAGTCTAGAACTTGCCCCGTGTGTTAATTAAAGCGAAATTGTAAGTTGGGACAATCTAAGAAATGATATAGGCACTTCTTTGTTTAATTTTGGATGTGCTAATCGCATCAATTATAAATTTGTCCATTGCTAGCCCTTTTGAGCCTATAAGCCTTTTTCGTTTGGTACCTACATTACAAGCTATTCCCTTTATTTTGTTCTTGAATTGAGCCTTATTTGAACCTTTACCTCCGAAAGCACTTAGTCGCTAGAAGAAGTAAGGGCAGTGTTAGAGGGATTGCCTTGATTATGAAGGGAACTATGAAAAGACTTGTGGATTAGTTGGAGTTAAATTGAAAAATCACTAGCGGATGAAAAATGTGTATGGAGGATGAAAAATAGAGAAAAAAAAAATACTGATGATGAAAAAAGAAAAAAAAAATCACCTCCTATTGTTGTATGCTAAGTGAGTTGAAAAGAAAAGGGCTATGTATGTGAGACAAGTTTAGCAATTGAAAGAAAAAGAAGTGTTTAAATGTTGAGTGCAGTGTATTAAGTGCTTAGGAGGACGAGCCACTAGTACCAAATATATCCTACCCGTCCCCTAGCCTACATTACAACCATATAAAGTCCTAGTTGATCTTAGATTTGACTGACTCAATTAGTGGAAGTCTACACTACGGGCAAGCTTATGGTACTTTATGGGATGCATATGAGTTCTTTGTGAGAGTGAGAGTATGTTGTGCAATTTTTGTGTGATTTCGTTCATATATATATATATATTCACTCTTCATATATTGGTGAGGGCACATGATTTCATACACTATTGGTAATGTATGAATTGTCTTGTTAGGTACGTATATGCATTGAGGTAGCTTAATGTGGCAAGTTGGCCTTTGAGGTTGGGCGGTGACACTTGGGTTGTCGAATGTTCTTTAATTATTGTGCCTAAGTGAACTTTACGGGAATAATATGGATTAGTTATGTGTTCATACTTATTTGCTAGTATTGATTGTGTTCAAGAGTATGGTTTGTTAAAAAGTTGAATGTTTCATGATAATCTTAAGAGTTGGTAGTCGGGAAGGTTGTATATAATTCCATTGCTCGAGGGCGAGCAAGAGTCTAAGTGTGGGGTGTTGATAATTGGTAGAAAAGATATAAAATCATATGTAAATTATCTCGTATTTAGCTCTTGATTATGTGAATTTGGGAAGTTAATTGCATCGATTCATGTTAATGTAAGGTGTTTTTATGTGTAGGAATGAGTTGAAAGCAATCGGGGGCGAAAACGGGGAAGAAACGAGCCAAAACGAGAAGAAACCGGACAAAGGAAGACAGGGAGCCACAGGCCAGCGCCCATCGCTGCCTGTGGCGCTGGAGGCAGCAAAGAAATAAAGCTCACTGCCCGCAGTCCCCTGGGGGGCGCCTGGCGCCAGCCAGGGCGCCGACTGCGGGAATCTGTCCTATTCCGTCTAGAAGACCCCCAAACTGACCCCAAACCTTCCCAACTCCTATATAAGCACCCCTAAACCCATCTAAAAGGGAGAGAACGTTATTTTGGAGGCTAAGGAAGCTTAGGAACATCAACAACACAAGCAATTCTCAGTTTATCAATTCTATCTAGTATCTCTATTTAGTTTTTCAATACTTAGTTGTTTGATTTCGTTGAACATGAGTGGCTAATCACCCCTTGTTCTGGGGTTGTGATTAGCCATGATTATTGTGTTTCTAACTTGACGATTGTATTTTAATAGTTCATGTGAATATGATTGTTTCTTCAATTCTATGCCTAATTGCTTAATTGTTTTGGCCATCAATTAAGTTCTATTAATTATCTATGCTATGTTTGGGAAAACTATGTTTAGATTAGAATAAGAATTGAAGAAAACATGTTCTTAACCTTTTTAAAGGGGCGGATTCGTGGTTAGGATAGGAATATACTTAATCATCATGCTTAATTGGATAATCGTGTTCTTATTGCATTCTTGCTAGATTAATTCCATAGGGATATAGGTATTAATCTTGTTAGGAATAGGCGAATAGTGCTTCGGAAGAAAGCTATGAATATCATTATCGATTAATTAACAATCTTATATGAACTATATGAACGATAAGTCAATTAGAACGCAATAGGATTGGGAATATAATCACAACCCTGGAATCGTTGTTTTATTGATTACAAAATACATATTTGTTCCTTGCAATTCTTAGATTTAAACTAGAAGTATAATTTAGAATAAACCATATATTAAACTTGATCTTTGCTTGTTAAATAACTATATTAGTTGTTATAAAGTAGCTAACTTAAGTCCCTTGGGTACGATAATCCGGACTCACAATCATGTATTACTTGTCGACCACGTATACTTGCGTGTGCGTTAGGGAGCAACAATAACTCTTCATAATGTGTTGGCAGTCAGAGTGCTTTATAGACATTAAATACTTCTTCTTGATCCCCCACCCGCATAGTCATTTTACCTTCATAGACATCTATAATGGCACGTCCGGTAGCTAAGAATGGACACCCCAAAATAAATGGGACGTCCTGATCTGTCTCGTAATCCAAGATGATGAAATCCGCAGGAAATATAAACGAGCCAACTTGGACTAGGACATCTTCAATCACACCCTCCGGATGAGCCAAAGAGCGGTCTGCCAACTGTAATATAACTGTCGTCGGGCGTGGGTCACCCAACCCCAATTGTCTGAACACTGAAAGTGGCATCAAATTTATACTCGCTCCGAGATCACATAATGCTTTTCCCACAGCATGTTTCCGAATTGAAATCTGAATGGTGAAGCTGCCTGGATCCTTCAGCTTGTGGCAGCTTGCCTTGAATTCTGGAACTGCACTCCTCAGTAAGTGCCACTGTTTCAAATTCAGTCAATCTCCTTTTATTGGCCACAATATCCTTGATATACTTTGCGTATTTAGGCACCTCTTGCAAAATATCCACCAATGGAATGTTGATTTGTATCTGTTTTAGAATTTCAAGGAACTTTTTATATGCCTCATTATTGCTCAACTTCAGTAACCTTTGTCGAAATGGAGGTGGGGGCCTCGCAACCAATTTTGGGGATTGCTTAGCTCCTGCCTCTTCAATCGATTTCTCAACCTCTTTAGCCTTCTCTGCTGTTACTTCGATGGTGATAGGTTTTTCAGTGAAGGTCACCTGCTTCTTCTTTTTCGATTTTACCTCTTCTAACTGTCTCCCATTCCTCAATGATACCACGTTCAGTGCTTCCCTTGGGTTAGCTTCAGTATCGCTGGGTAGTGCTCCAGCTGGTCGAGTATTTTGAGCCCCGGCCAGCTGACCCAACTGGCGTTGCAGATTTCTCACTGTTGTGGTGAGGGTTTGGTATTCAGTTCTGAATTGCTTGTTGTCCTGCACCAGCTGCTTTAACAATTCATTCGTATTATCATCTGATTGTGGACAGTCCCTAAGCAGCTTCTTATACCTTTCCCATGCCTGTAGAAGAGTTTCTCCTTCCCGTTGTTCAAATCCCAATATCTAGCTTCTCAGTGACTTGGTCTTCTTGGTTGGAAAGAATTTGATCAGAAATTTTCTGGCCAGGTCATCCCATGTGTAAATACTGTTGGCAGGCTCCTTTTGCAACCACTCTTTTGCTTCCCCCAGTAGAGAAAAGGGAAACAATGTCAACCTCACATAATCTTTAGACACATTTGGATAATTGTAAGTGTCCGTGATTTCCAAAAAGTTCTGAATACGTCTCTGTGGCTCTTCATGCGACAATCCCACATATTGCCCTGTAGACTGGATTAGCTACGCCATATATTGTTTTAACTCAAAGTGCCCTGTGATTTCAGGCTTGATAATCGCCTGAGTCATGTTGGCAAGATTTGGCCTTGCAGCTTCAATTACTGCTCTTTCCGCGTTCCCTGCCATCTCAATTGGCTGTGGTTGAACAACAATGTCCAACTCTCCGTTAATTTT